>VDFB02261564.1:0-75175 GCA_007258455.2 Sequoia sempervirens | reverse complement strand
TGTTTATATATATAAGAGAGATCTTTGTTGCTGGGTTTTTCTCCCTCAAGAGGAGGGTTTTCCCAGGGTATCTACTGTGTTATTTTTGTCTGTTTTTGAATTAATTTTCTGTGCAAATAATCTGTTCATTAAAATTTACATGGTATCAGAGCGGGTTTGAGAGGATCGTGATCAGATTATTGCAATTCAGCTTATCCTAATTGTTCACTTTGTCAAGATGGTGAATGGTTTGAAGGTTGAGGATAGACTCGAAGGTGCATCCAATTTCACATCATGGAGATTCAGGATCATGCTTACCTTGCATGAAAATGACTTGGGTGAGTTCATGGAGTCTAGCATCTCTGAACTTGAGGAGGAAGAAGAAAAGTTACAGTGGCTG
Organism: Sequoia sempervirens; assembly: GCA_007258455.2. Lineage (NCBI taxonomy): Eukaryota > Viridiplantae > Streptophyta > Pinopsida > Cupressales > Cupressaceae > Sequoia > Sequoia sempervirens. The sequence goes on along the minus strand of VDFB02261564.1, from coordinate 74,796 downwards.
AAGAAAGACATTAAAGCAATGAAGATATTGGTTGATTCCATAAAGGATCACATTGTTCCTATCATCTCTAAGTTGAAGATAGCGAGAGACATGCTCAAGACGTTGGAAGAGATGTACGAAATCAACAATACCAATCGGGCACTTGCACTGAAACATCAACTTCATCATGTGAAGATGGCAAAAGGTGAATCAGTGATTGCATACTTTATGAGGATTGCAGATTTGAGAGATCAGCTCTCTACAATTGGACATATGGTTGATGACAAGGATCTAACTATGCTTGCTCTCAATGGGCTGCCTTTGTCTTGGGAATCATACATTCAGGGAATCAGTGCAAGGTCAAAATTTTCCAAGTTTGATCACCTAAGATCTGATTGCATTCAAGAGGAATCAAGGTTGGTGGCAAGAGGCGTTGGTCAAAGTTCAAAGAATGAAGATATTCATGTTCTCGCCTCCCATACTTCAAAGAAGAAAGGAAAAGATGGAAGGAAAGGATTCTTCAAGAGGAATCGGGACAAGGGAAATGATGATGCACCACCTTTCAAGAAGAAGAGGGATATGTCCAAGATTCAATGTTTTAGGTGTGATAAGTTTGGGCACTTCACCAAGTATTGTCCAACTAGACCTAAGCAGCAGGCCACCGTTGCAGATGTTGATGATACCTCTCCTCAAAAGGATTCAAGTGAATATTTGTTCTATTCAGCATTATCAAGCAATGTACCTTCCGACACCAACACTTGGATAATCGACAGTGGTGCTTCTCGTCACATTACCGGCTTCAAGGAGCACTTATCAAGTTTGGTGGAAAAGGAGTCCTCTAAACAAGTCATCATTGGAGATGATGCTAGCTACTCCGTAAAAGGAATTGGGACCTCTACACTTCATTTGGATTCCGGCATATCGCTTCAATTGGGTAATGTTCTTTATGTTCCCGGAATCAAGCGTAATCTTATTTCTATTTCAGCTTTGGAAGATAAAGGATATCAAGTTGCCTTCTCCAAAGGCAAAGTTTTAGTGTGGATGCAGAACTCTAGCTTCAAGGATGCTCAAGTAATTGGAGTTAGACATGATAACCTCTACAAGGTTTGCTCTTGTTCTCTTCAAGTTTTGGTTCATGACTCTTCAAGTCTTTGTGATCTTTGGCATCGGAGATTGGCCCACTTACACTTCCGAGCCCTACCTTTTATGGAGAAGATGGTGACGGGTCTTCCTAAGTTCAACCAGGAGCACGAAGGCACATGCAAGGGCTGCACATTAGGTAAGAATATAAAAGCCCCTTTTCATAGTAGAGAAAATAGATGTAAGTGTATTTTAGACCTAATTCATTCTGATTTATGTGGTCCTATGTCTGTTCCTTCTTCGAGTGGTTTTTTTGTATTATGATCACTCTAGGAAGACTTGGATTTATTTTTTGAAATCTAAAGAATCTGAGGAAGTATTGGATAGGTTTAAAGAGTTTAAAGCTTTGGTAGAAAATCTTTTTGGTAAACGAATTAAGGTCCTCAGATCTGACAATGGTGGAGAATACACCTCTGGTAGTTTTCGAAACTTTTGTATTGATGCAGGGATTAAGAGGGAGTTCTGTGTTCCCTATAATCCTCAACAAAATGGTGTTGCAGAAAGAAAGAACAGAACAATCGTGGAAGCAGCAAAGGCCATGATCCATGATCAAGATTTGCAAACATTCTTATGGGCAGAAGCTTCGGAATGATTTGTATATATTTGAAGCAGAAGTCCTCATAAGATCTTGGAGAATATGACTCGAAGAAGCCTTGCTACAAGGAAAAGCCTTGAAGTCAGTCATTTGAGGATGCTGATCCTGCCTATATTCATGTTTAAAGGAAAACAGGCTGAGCCGGCAAGGGGAATATTTGAAAACTGGAGAAAGCTCCTGAGTGAGACATCAAAAGCTTACAGAATTTACATCCCAAGTCAAAAGTTGATCGAGATTAGTAGGGATGTCACATTCGAGGAAGATGTTGCATTCAGAAGATCCAAGGGGATTCATATGGAGATTGATAATGAAGAGTCTCCTCAGGATATGGAAGTTAATACTACTCGACATTGAGGGAGATTTCCAGAACCAAAGACTTGCGATCCTATTGAACCTTGGAGACCCTACAGTGGAAGCCCCTCTGACATTGTTGTGTGAAGAGACCTCTATGGGCGGTCGCACTATGCAGGAGCTGAAAGTTTTGCGGCTCTAGAGGCATTGAGGAGAAAAAGGCCACATAGGTTCTCCAGTTATGTTGCCTTGATGAGTCAGATCATAGAATCCGAGCCTACCTGTGTTGAGGAAGCATCTAGTCATCAAGTTTGGAGAGATGCTATGACAGAGGAGTATTAGTCAATTCTTAAAAATGATGTTTGGGATATTGTTCCTAGACTCGAGGGCAAGTCTGTGGTATCTTCTAAATGGCTATTCAAGATTAAGCATGCTGCAGATGGAAGCATTGAGAAGTTCAAGGCAAGATTTGTGGCTCGTGGGTTCTCTCAGAAAGAGGGAATTGATTATGATGAGACCTTTGCTCCTGTTGCTCGCTACACTTCAGTCAGAACCATCATTGCTATTGCTGCATCCAGAGGATGGAAGATTAAGCCGAGATGGGCGTGAAGGCGACCTTTCTCCAATGGGTGATTGAGGGAAGAGGTTTATAGAAACAGCTTGATGGATTTGAGATTCATGGGAAGGAGTCATAACATGTAAGCTGAAGAGGCCTTGGTTTAAGCAAGCTCCCTGGGTACGTAGTGCGAAAGGATTGATGGAATTTTGTCAAGTTTGGGCTTCTTAAAGAATGATGCTGATTCAAATCTCTACTTCAAGGTAATCAATGGTGATGCATTAATTTTGGTTTTATATGTTGATGATCAAATCCTTACTGGAGAAGATCACCTGATTCTTGAATGTAAGAAGGATTTAACTTCTGAATTTGAGATGAAGGACCTTGGGCTTATGCATTACTTCCTTGGCTTAGAAGTCTGGCAGAAAACAGATGGTATGATTCTAAGTCAAGGGAAGTACACCATTGATATACTTAAGAGATTTGGCATGATGGATTGCAAATCCATGTCTACACCTATGGAGACCAATCTTCATAAATTGAAGGAGGCTGTGACTAGTTCGATTTGGTGGATCTACATTGTCTGTTGGAGACAAGCCCCGATTGTGGATCCTTGATGTATCTAGTTAACTTACTAGACTGAAATGTTGCCTATGCAGTGTTAAGTGCACTTAACTTGGTTATGTCTGATCCGAGAGACAAATACATCTTGTTGCGATAAACATCTGAGATACTAGCATTGGCAGTTGGATATGGGTTGAGTATACTTCGAATCTGACTTGGAGTTAATGGTTTCTTGATTACGATTGGGTAGGTTATTGTCCGGTCGGAGAGCACCTCAGTTTGTTGCCCAGTTTGGAGTTTACGCTATGATTTCACAGTGCGGCGAGGCGGTCATCACAGCATTGATGCAGTGAGGGCCGAGCTACAAACAGCCTTCGCTTCGGGGAAGCCGGTATATGGCCCGTAAGCTCCTTACAGGATTGTTTGGACAATCAATGGAGCCTACTATCATTCATTGTGATAATCAGAGTTGTGTGAAGCTTTATGTCAATCCTGTGTTCCATGACAGAACTAAGCACGTTGAGATCAAATACCACTATATTAGAGATATGGTATTGAGGAAGGCTATACAATTGAAGTATATTAGCACTGATGAGCAGACAGCAAACATTCTCACCAAGCCTCTACGCCGGGGATGAAGTTTGTGTACTTAGAGATAAGCTTGGTATGGTGGAAATCCGGTCTTGTTGATAAAGTCTATTATCGGTGAGCCTTGATAATACATTTTCTTAGAGACGGAAGGAATTTGAGGTGCAAAGCCCTTGTTGAAATGCATTTTCTTTTGAGACGGAAGAATTTGAGGTGCAAGCCCTTGTTAATGCATTTTCCTCTGAGACGGAGGAATTTGAGGTGAAAGCCCTTGTTTCCACCCTCTGAGTTGAGTCATGGTGGATGTCATGTGTGAGACTCCATGACATATGTTGTACTTGTGTTTCACCCTCTAAGAGAGTCATGGTGAAAGTCACGAACACTTGTACTCACCATATTATGGTTGATATCGAGACGATATCTAATATCACGTTGAGGTGATATTCTTCTCTTCATATCTGGTTGTGGCCAATATTCTGAGATGATTTGTCTTATGCAGCTGGAAGTTCTCTCCCTAAGCTGAGAGGGAGTGTTAATGATAAGTTACAGCTTTAGGCGATCCTTCCAGCTCAGTCCAATTGGAGGCAACATAAATTAAATGATAGCCTTTCGGCTATTTAATTTATATTCAATTTTGTATTGTCTTACATTTAATGAGGAGGCGCGAATGTCATGAGGCCGACCTCATTCCTTATCTATTATTATATTATCTCTTGACAACATTATAATTTTGGGCCAACCTTCATTGGAAATTATAATTTATCTTGTCCGACTTGTTATTTGTTCAATCTCTTCTTGAGGCCGACGTTGTTCTTAAAAAGATGCAACCTCTCATAAGTCATGTATTTATAGAAGACCACTTCACTCCTTGTTCAATCATCAAGTTCACTTCATGCAAGTGCGAATTCCTTAACAGTAGAGTGCGAATTAGTTTCAAGTGTGAATTATCATCTAGTGCGAATTTCTGTCAAGTGCGAACTTCTGTCAAATGCGAATACTGTCAAGAGCGAATTCTTCAAGGACAGATTGCGAACTCTCCTAGAGCAGAATTTGAATCTCAAGAAGTGCCAGTTGTGCTATCTGTCTTGCGTCTTGTTCAGGTGCCGAATACTGGCTTTGTGTTATCTGATCTTGCATTTCATACAGGTGCTGAATATTGACCTTGTGTTTGGCCTCATTGTAAAAGTGCATTGTTGTCATTGTTTATATATATAAGAGAGATCTTTGTTGCTGGGTTTTTCTCCCTCAAGAGGAGGGTTTTCCCAAGGTATCTGCTGTGTTATTTTTGTCTATTTTTGAATTAATTTTCTGTGCAAATAATCTGGTCATTAAAATTTACTCATTAGAGCCTAAACATTCTTATTGAAATTTGCAGCTATCTTTCAAAAGGTCTATCTATTATGCACTATTTGGTTGTGACTAGTTGATAGCAGCGAAGGCTAATCCTAATACCATTATTACTGGGGGCTCAAAGCTTGGAAATCCATCCATTTGGCCATTGACCTATTAAACATGTGAGTACTAATTCTGCTAATGGCATCAAAGGTGTTCATTAGAGCCTAACATTCTTATAGAAATTTTCCACTATCTTTCTAAAGGTCTATCTATTATGCACTATTTGGTTGTGACTAGTTGATAGCAGCAAAGGCTGATCCTAATTGAAAAATAAAAACTCTCTACAGAGAACAATGGGAGGAGGTACATAATTGACCTCAAAAGTTGAGCAATCAAGGAGGAACCAAAGTCATTTGATTCTTCAAATGTGAACTTACAAAAAGACCCTAATTGATGTGCACTCAAGCCTAACAACCAAGACATGTTTGAGTTGCAATTCTCCCAAGATGAAAATAATTCGCATAGCAGTCTTTTCCATTGACAAACTCCAACTTGGTTGTTACTATATAAGATTAGGGAAGTTGAAGAGAAAACTAGCCTGAGATAAATATAAGATGTCAATTCTTTTGAACCTTCCACATCACACTCTACTTACCTTGCAAAATCCTTTGAATACTAGGTCAACAAAGACAATATTGATGATATGATAATGCACAAATTTGATCATGTATAAACTTCCTTCTTCCCTAGCCATACATATGAATTACTTTCTTCGCTTGCCATACAATTGTTAAGAATGGTCAAACAGAATATGAAGGGTTGCGTCACTTGAACAAGAAAAGGTATATATGGAAGATAGATCTAGAAGGAAAGGATCAATTGTGAAGAATTATTATGACTGATTACAAGTAAATATTACAGCCCACATCATATACAATTGATCTAATAAAAAAGTGGTGCTAGCAAAGCGCTAGCAAATTAACATGTTTAAAATTAAATTATTATTCTCCAAATCCGGCAATGAAGGGTTGTAACTATTGCAAAGGTAATAGAGGTGAACAGGTGTGACTCCCTCAAACTTGAGATATAAATGGGAGAACATTTCATTTGAGGACATGTGATGAGCCTTGCTAGCTCACTGCTCAAACCCTTGTCTTTTTTTTAAGTCTATTTGTGTTTTTTAGTTTTTTAGAGAAATTTTGTAAACAGAAAAGAAGGGGCGCATCATATAAAAGCTCACAGAATGAAAACTTGAGCAAATTTAATCAAACTGAAATTGTAGAACGTGTATATTATCATCAACAATGGATTTAAAACATACAAACATACCCGAAAGCCTCCAGATTTTTTAAATAAGAAATTCGATCAACATAGTGAAGAACTGACGAAAACTGGAGTAGAGAGTTACAAATTGCAAAGTTTATTCTGAAACTAAAGCCAGAGAGAAGTATAGGTAGGGCGCCCAAGTTCATGAAGAGAGATCCTCATAAAGAAGACGTTTCTCCAAAAATCCAAAAAAAACCTTCCTTGCAAGTGCCACGCCCTTTCAAACAAAAAGAACCAAAAACCATCTCTGAAGGTGCGCCCAAACAGCCATGAAGTCTGCCATGGTGAAGGAAGAACAGCAACCAATAAACCCTCTGTTTCTGATGAAGAACACTACAAAAATCTGTTGAAGCACTGCAGAACTTCTAAAATGAAGCTCTCTAAATCTGCACCAATTCAGCTGATCTCTCACAGCCTCACAAGTGCTCACACTGAAGAGATTTCGTTCTCCAATGGTGGATTTGCTGCAAACCTGGTCACAGGCTGAAAGCAAGGGAAAAAACCTCCAAGGCAAAGTTGAAATATTCAAAAGATGAGTTTCTCATTGCCCAAATCCCTTATAAAGCAAAGGAAGTGAAAACCTAAGAAAGCCGTACATTTTAGGGCTTTAGCTCATTTAAATTTATGAAACTAAACTTAAGTCACTTTCCATAGTCTTCATTTTGATTTTTGGCGCCTCCTTTAAGTGAATAAAAGATATAACATTAAAATATTCACTTTAGACTTAATTGAAGTGATGATATAGGGTATATCTCTCAATTCTCATGAATTAGGTCGCAGGTGAAGCAAAGAAACTCTGTCTTGCCAAGACCTTGAGCCTATCCCGATCTCGAAGGTAATCGGCTAGAACTCTCAGAAGGTACCCGACCCTCCTAACCAAACTGGTTAGCCCACAAGGGTCCAGAAAGGGCTAACCTTTGCACATCCGGTGTGCGACTAGAGTGGGGACATCCTGGGACATCAATAACATCATTCAATCAATCAATTAAGAATAAATATTATGTGACTCCTGCTAATGTGAAAGATTGTGACTCCTAATATGAAAGGTTGTGACTCCTTCAAATATGAAAGGTTGCGACTCGCTCAATAAGATATAAAAGGGAGATCATTCCTTGTGGAGAAATCATCAATGGGGAATAAATCAATCAATCAATTTGGAAATAAATTATTATTGTCAAAAGGCAGCAATGAAGGGTGGTGACTCATTTATTATGAAGGGTGGTGACTCATTTATTGTGAAGGGTGGTGACTCATTCAAGAACTGGATATAAAGGATAATAAATCGGTTCATTGGCATTCAATCAGCAATCATCACTCATCTATTCAACAAGAAAACAAGCAATCAAAATATCAAAAAGATCAATCAAGAAAACATAAATAAGTCCATCAAATCATTCAGTCGGCATCGGACGTGGTTCAGGCGGATCAGTTCGTTGGTGGATGGTGGACCGGACATGGGGTTTGGGACCGGGTGGAAGAACATATCCGGGATGAATGGACGTGCTGGTTCACTGGGATGACTATGACATAGGACGGATGGGAAAATGGGACATGGGATGGGCATTTTGGATTTGTTGTATTTGGGATGAATGGCCTTTGTTTTAAATTCAAGGACAAATTAAAAGTCATTTTCCAAACATTAAGTTGTCACAACATTAGTTTGAATCAAAGTTTTTCCAAAGTAGGGTTTCAAATTCAGATGATTGGTATATTATCGTGTTGGTCCTCCTCAACGGATTCAGAAGTTTTGAAGGACTTGGCATATTTTAGAAGACTTGTCAATTGCTTCAGGATACAGAAGTTTTGAAGGACTTGGCATATTACAGAAGACTAAATCTAGCAGCTGCTATTCTCAGTGTTCTATTTCTAGGAAATAGATAAGAGTTTGTTTAGGCTATTTATATTTTATTTATTTTTTTAGGATAAGTTTGATCTAAAGTAGTTTTCTTTCTGCTTTTCCTACATATGAGGATAGGTTTCACTTTAAAGCAGTAATTTTGATGGTATTTTATTACTATTCTTAAACACCCAATATGTAATGTCCCCTTTTTTAGCCCTTCACCTTTCAGTGATTGGTAGCCTATTCCCAGTGTGTTGTCGGCGAGTCAGTGGCAGAATTAGGGTTTTCGGCTGTTTGATGGGTTCTCTTGAAGATTCAGGGTTTTGCTTGTTGGAGTTTGGGTGTTTGGATTCTGGATTCCTTCTGGGTTTTCAGAGGGCTTCGCAGTGGTATGTTTTTCTTGGCATTCTGAGCATCTTTAGGAATTTACTATTTTTAGTAAATTCTAATTTTAGCAGTGGTCCAGTCGGCATCAATCCATTCAACTTTCCTCTTCTGGCAATTCATTGGGTAATTCTCATTTTTGGCTTAAGGGGTTCATTTCGAAGATATAAGTTATTTTAAGTCAAAATGTTTTATTTTTAAAACACCCCTTGGCCTAGTGTTATAACTTAACAGTTGTTTTAAAGAAGGGGACTTTGAGGGGTATTTTCTCATGAAGGAAATATTTTAATATTTCTAAAGTTTATAATTGCTCAAAGGGAAAATGGACGCCTTTTTGAAGGAGATTATATTTTATTTAAAAAAGAGAAGTGATTAATATTTCACAAGGAAAGTACGTCATTGGGAAGAAAGTGTTTGGGTCAAAGTTTAAACCTAAAAGCAGCTTGGGATTAGGGCGCACCTTCTAGAAGGCTCCGGAGTCTTCTCTTCTTTCTATAAAGAAGGTTCCTTCTCTTCTTTTGAGGTATCTTTTATCTACAGGAATGTTATGCTGCCGGATTGGCTGTGGGATTGCTTCGAGGAATGTAAGTCTCCTAGCTAGGCATTGCTTCTCGCTTGAAAGATAGCGACTAGTGGTGAGATAGTATAGTCTAAGTGTTTTGTATCAAGATTTCTGCATCATTGTCATTGTGTGGCTTTGTAGTTCAGATTTGTACATTTTAGTGAGATTCTAGAATTGCATTTTCCTCATAGCAGATTATTGTTTTTAATCACAAGTCAAAAAATACAAAAAGTGTTGTTCTGGGTATTGTCTCATTGGTTTTCTCTGTTGGAGGCGACCCTTCATGAATATTTGCAGATTTTAATATGAAGCTGATGATTTTATAATGCAAATTCGTCATTCCTTGTAGGGCGCACTTTCTGGAGTGCCTTGGGATCTGTGCCATTAATTAATAGCCACTTTTAGCTGCCTTTTCTTATAACTAAACTAGGCGCCATCATTTTATAGGTCCATTGCATCAAACTTGAAGTCTTTTGGGTCTGTTTAGGGTGTTATATGAGCAAATTAGTGGATTACAGGCATGCTGGTTTTACATTTAAAAGTGCAGATCTGTACAAATTAGAATCTTAAATCTGGTTCTTGAGTGAAGAAATCAGTCTTGGTATCTTCATTAAGCAAGGAGAATCCTCTTATTAGATGTTCGTTGAATTGTTCTAACTTCATGCTCTTGGCAGGCGAATTCTTCTCATATTGTACGCTGAACAGTAGTACTGGCAGCAGTTCTTAATCTTGCTTAATTCTGATTTGTAATGCTTATCTTACATTCTGAAGTAGCTTTGTAATAATTTATATCTCCGTCATATGGTAGCTCCCATTTGGTCTGGAAAGCACATTCTTGACGTCGAGTATTTTCAACATCATTACTTATTTCCTTTCATAGCATTGTAATTCTTACACTCCGCCATATGGTCGCCTCAACTCCATACTGGATTGGGTAGCACATACTTGGTGTTGAGTTCCCTTTCAGTACTTGTAGTGGTAGAAGATCCTCTGACCATATGCTCGCCATCATCGGCGCCATTCTTGGTTAGAGTTCCTTCCAGTTCTGTTTTTGCATTCAGATCCTCTGACCAATGCTCACACCTTGCCCTCATCGGGATCCTGGTGTACATTCTGGTTAGAGTTGTTTCAGTATCGTTCTGGTTTAGAGCTAACCCTAACGACTGTGGATTGCTCTACTTGTTGCAATTGAAAAATTGAAAAAAATTGGCTCGGAATATTTCACAATAGCTCTTTATTGTAAGCCTATAAATATGTGTTTTGAGGCTTGAGCAACAAACTCTAAGTGATAGTTGAAACCGGGCTTATATTGCAGAAATTGTTATTCAAAGATTGTGGAATTTATCTTTGCAAATTTATCACTTAAATTAAAAGGATATTGCAATTACTCAAGCTTTGTATTGGTGAAATCTGTCCATCTAACTTGTAGCTTTGTTTGTGGTTTGGTTGTTTGCTTCTTGAAATCACGTGATGTTCAATTTGTTTAAACCTCTCTTATTAATATGGATCTATTGATCTCAGCCAGTAGTAAGCATTTGTCTTTCCATTTATTTTGTTTAGTTGCAGCTCTTATATAAGAAACCTTGTTTGTGAGATAAGTATCTTCTGGTTCTCTGCTCAACTTTGAAGATCAGAAAGATAGGTCAGGTTTATTTTCATGACATTTCTTTTAATAATCTTATACAATGTGCATATCTGTAAAATTGTTCATAGCTTTAGGTTTTATGAGTAGTTAAGATCTTAGGGAGCTTCCCCTACTGGTTTGAAGAGAGATTTATCCTTGTATGCTTTTTTGTTTTGTGTTGTCTCATAAGATTCAAATTAAAACACTAACAAGTTTGTCTAAAATAAAAATTCAGGCACATCTCTTTTTAGAGATATGTGTAGAATTATTATGTAGAGTAATGAAATAGAATCTTGATTCTCAAGTTTCTTTTTAATTATTTGCTTTGTTCCATTTTTGTTCCTTTTTTCATTTTTGCACTGGATTCAATGGTAAATGAGTTATCTCACACGTCTTCAAATACCTAGGACTGAGCCACCCTATATTCTCCTATGATGTATATGTTAATTTTAATATCAGATTAAGTGCACAGAAATTAATTCAAAAATAATCACACAACACAGCAGATACCCTGGGAAAACCCTCCTCCTGAGGGAGAAAAACCCAGCAACAATATATCACTTATATATTGAGTCTCAAAACAAAGTCTCCTTTACAATGAAGGCCAATAAGAGGGCCAAGAGATAACATCACAATCTGATGCAATTACAAAATTACAGTGATGCAATCTGCTAACAAAAGACACAGCCTCCTACAGATCTCAATCTGCTCTTGAAACAATTCGCACTTGAATGAAGGATGGAAAATGAACTTGCTTGATGCATCACAAATAGATGCAAACACAGTAACAATGTAATACAATCTGCTGATAATATATTCAGCCTTCTACAGAAACTAGATTTGTTCTTCTACAGAATTCGCACTATCTATGATGACTTATGATGAACAACAATGGATGATAGAATGAATGAACCTCATCGAATATATATACAAGTGTGGAGGGAGAGACACATCCTTTGAAAACATCAAGTCGGCCTCCAAACAAGAGAGATAACTCTTAGATAATTGCGTCCCATCATGAGGTCGGCCTCAAATAACAATAACTAATGAATTTGCATTCATAAAGCATATAATGTCGGCCCGTTTTAGAGATCGCTTCTTTTCTTAATAATCGTGCCTCTTCACATTGATGTCTCTATAAATTAAATAGCCTTAGGCTATTATTTAATTTATCATCATGAGTAAAGGAGATCAGCTGGAAGAATATGACCGACGCTGCCATTAACATCAACACTCCCTATCAGCAAGGGATAATACTTCCAGCTGCACAAGACATATCACCTCATCGTGTTGTCCACAATGGCTACACCCATATGTGGAAAAGAGAGATATCACCTCATCGTGATATCAACCATCATGGCTACACCCATGGATGGTATTTACAAGTGCCCATCACTTAACGTGATCTTGTCACCTCACCGTGACATTCACCATAGCTCTCCCAGAGGGTGAAAACACAAGTACAAGAAAATCATCACAGACTCTCTCACGTGATGCTGTCATGGAGTCACACACATGACATCCACCATGGCTCTCCCAAAGGGTGGAAACAAGGGCTTTCACCTCAAACTTATCTTGTAGAGAAGAATGCATTAACAAGGGATTTCACCTCGAACTTCTCTCACAGAGAAGAACTCATTAATCAGGATCACTAATACTGAGACTCCTTCTCAGTTAAGGCTATATTCTCCACCATACCAAGCTTATCTCGAAAGTACACAAACTTTATCCTGGAGAGAGGCTTGGTGAGAATGTTTGTCGTCTACTCATCAGTGCTGATATACCTCAATTGTATAGCTTTCCTCAATACCATATCAACATGCTTGGTTTTGTCATGAAACACAAGATTGACAGAAAGCTTCACACAACTCTGGTTATCACAATGAATGATAGTAGGCTCCATTGATTGTCCAAACAATCCTGCAAGGAGCTTACGAAGCCACACTGCTTCTCGAGCTGCCACACAAGTTGCAATATACTCGGCTCTGCTGTACTCAGTGCCACTGAAGACTACTTCCTGCTACACTAGGAAGTCATTGCAGACCTCAACTGAAACAAAATCCAGAGGTGCTCTTCCAATCAGCAACACAACCATCTTCTTTAGGTTCAGTACGCTCCTTTTGAATCTTTAAGTACTTGCATCAACCTTCTGACCTCATCGTCCAAGATTGCCTACAACGCTTGCCTTAAATAAATGTTTTCCAGTGCACACCTCTGGTACTGTAGAGAGTTTAGGGTAGACCTCCTTGACCTCATAGCAGATCACTCTATTCTGAATAGGTTTGTTGAGCTACCAATATCAAATCCAGATGACAGTCTTGAGCAATTCTGATCTCAGCAGCTGAAGAGGTCTTTCAAGGATTTAACACTTGGCCTTGCAACACTGCAACCTTCACTTCTTCTCAGTGAGTCATAGAACTCCCTCTTGATCCCTGCTTCAGAGCTTGCAAAGAAGACTTTTGGAAGTGAACTCCCTCTAGCCACCAACTCAGTCCCATGGCTGCAAGTTGTAACTTCACACTTGATCATTTCTTTGGTTGGCATGACTTCCTCACAAGATGCCTCAAGCATCACTAAGCAATCTCTCATCACCTTCTTGCTTCTAGAACTATCCTGGAAGCATTTTAGAGAGGGATTACTAACCGTTTATAATTATCCAAAGAAATATCAAGGCTAGAATCATACAAAGTTTACTATCTCAAGTTATAGCATGAATACATGAGAATTTATGAACAATATTAAAATATGAATAAATAAATCAGCCTAAAGAGAAATATATCAAAAAATCAAAATAAAGGGCTAAAGAAACTTATCTTTATATAATTTTGATATAACTCTTTCTTCCATCTTTTACTCCTCTCGAGAGTGCCAAACTCAGCACAACAAAAACAATGTGCACAACTACAGACTTCTTGAATGCATTATGCAGTTAGCATGTAGAACCAACTCTCTCCAAGAGTTCAAGGCTCAATCACAGTTCATGCATTAGAGAATGATATCGATGTGACCAACTAATCACCATCGAAATTGCAATTCTCTTTTTATTTCAAAGTCACACTTAGAAATCTTCACAACTAGCATGCAATAAATGAATTTTACAAAGGATCTTATGCTAGTGAACACAATTCAAGAGAAACCACTATCTCTCTTTACTAATTACAAGATCCAACTAAATGATATAATTCAGCAAACAAAGAATACTTATCTCTTTAAATATTCTGATGGATGCACATACTGGACATAGTATGATACGCTGCTTCTTGCGCTCAGATCAGCACACAACCTTCACGGTTTGAACTCAGGCCCATGACTTAGAATAGAAATTCCCTAGAAACCTTCTGAGGGGAGATCTCATCCGCATTCGCAAATGAAGCATGTTGATTAGGCCTGGTGGGGAAATCCTTTGCAAGTTGACCAAACATATCACAAAGAAAACATTGGACTTTAGAGAGGTCCCACTTCTTCTTGAATGTGGGAGCACCATCAGCTCCTTTATCTCTATTCCTCTTGAAATATCCTTTCTTTCCATCTTTCCCTTTATTCTTTGAGGATTGAGCGGAAAGAACATGAATGTCTTCATTTGTAGAGCTTCGACCAATACCTCTCGCAACCAACCTAGACTCCTCTTGAATACAATCCGCCCTCAAACGATCAAACTTGGGAAGTTTCGATCTCGAGCTGATTTCTTGAATGTAAGACTCCCAAGATGAAGGAAGACCATTAAGGGCAAGCATGGTCAAATCCTTAACATCAACAAAATGACCAATAGTAGAGAGTTGATCTCTCAATTTGGAAATCTTCATGAAGTAAGCAATGACAGATTCTCCTTCCGCCATCTTAACATGATGAAGTTGTTGCTTCAGTGCAAGTGCCCGGCTGGTGTTGACGATTTCGTACATCTCCTCCAAGGTTTTGAACATATCTCTTGCCATCTTCAACTTGGAGACAATCGGAACAATATGATCCTTAACGGAATCAATTAACATCTTCTTCGCCTTGATATCTTTCTTCTTCCACTGAACTTTCTCTTCCTCATCCGAAGGCTCGGGAACTTTGCTCTCCACGAACTCTGCCAACTCATTTTCTTCTAAGGTGAGCATGATTCTGAACCTCCATGAAATGAAATTTGATGCTCCCTCAAGCCTATCCTCAATCTTCAAACCATTCACCATCTTGACGAAGAGATAGAATTAATCAACGATGAGAAAGAGGAAGGAGAGTATCGCTGTAATGCACAATCTGATCTAGATCTTCTTCACACCCGCTCTGATACCATGTTAATTTTAATATCAGATTAAGTGCAAAGAAATTAATTCAAAAATAATCACACAACACAGCAGATACCCTAGGTTTTTCTCCCTCAGGAGGAGGGTTTTCCCAGGGTATCTGCTGTGTTGTGTGATTATTTTTGAATTAATTTCTGTGCACTTAATCTGATATTAAAATTAACAGTATAGTATTGACCTCTAGCTCAAAAACCAGCCAACTCATCATATCACCTTGACTCAAGGATCCCTTGACAACCCCAACTCTGCCACAACAATCAAGCTGAATTAACACAAAGTCCACTTAACATGGGGAGCACCCATGCAATATTTTAATAGTTTGTCATGATTAAAATACTATCCCAGTCCTACCACCAGAGCATAGCCCAACGTATAGAGTGCACTTTTTATTGGTCAAAACTATCTGAGAATTATTTTTAGCCTTGTTTCAAGTAAGAAGGGTTCCTAGTACATATCTCCACAAATACAAAGACACCTCATTAATTTTTATAGTGAATGTTCATGATCTCTGTAATATACGTAGGAAAGTACCGTCTACCATTCATCCACATTGACATGTTCTCTAGAAAATTTTGCAGTTATTTAGATATCCCAGTTCAACAATTTTCTATCAGCAGACATGCATTTTCCATTGCACATAGCTATAGAAAATTTTCTAAAATTTTAAGGGTTGCCTTTTTTATTGGTCAAATATATTTTTGGATATTTAACATTATTTTTTGTAAGTACGCTCCTGAGATCCACACAACCACAAACAATTTTCTATCAGCAGACATGCATTTTCCATTGCACATAGTTATAGAAAATTTTCTAAAATTTTAAGGGTTGCCTTTTTTATTGGTCAAATATATTTTTGGATATTTAACATTATTTTTTGTAAGTACGCTCCTGAGATCCACACAACCACAAACACACCGCACTAATTTTTATTATAAATGTTCATCTACTATTCATTCACTTTGACAGGTTATCTAGAAAATAATGCTGCTATTTGAAAACCCTAGTTTAACATTTTTCTAGCATCATACATACATTTTTCATTGCACATTACATAACAATAGTTTTAAGAAGTTCAGGAAAAGCAAGTATTGTAACCTGATTTGTGAGATAGTGCTCAGGGTAATTAACACGGAAAAAATGTTCAATGTGCTCACTAATTGATTCATCAGGATCTGGGGGCACATTTCTAACCAACACCTGAAATAACAGCAAAGACAAACGTCATAGTAATGAGTGTCTTTATCATCAGAGCTGTATAAAATCACATTGATAATCTGTGTAAACATAACTGAAGCCTACAACATAAAAAGACGTACTAGTAAAATTTCAATAAGGGTTGAATTAAATGTTATAATTATGTTATATAACATATTTCATCACTGCAACTGTGTAATGGCATTAGAATTACCTCTCACTTTAACAATCATTGGTGAAAGTGTAAATCCTTCCTGTCCCCCTTCTCTTCCCCACTCCCTCCCTCAATCTTCAAATGCAAACTCTCATTTTTGTGTTTTATGATGTTGGGCAGATGCATTATACCAGCATTAATTATGGAATAACTATATAAACCTCCACTTGTTCTTGACTAAGTCATTAATGATAAACACAATCTTTCCATTCTTTGCAACTGAATAAAAGTGTAGTTTCCTGATGAAAACTTTAATTTTGTTATACTTCTTTGTGTAGTTATTCTAGTTTTTTCTAAATGCAGAAGTCCTGTTTAGGCAGAAATTATGGAATTCTAAAATGTGTTGGAAAATAATATTTTTCTGTGTTTCCACATCATCAGCAAGGCATTATATAATCAATTGGTTGAGAATATTCCAATTAGAATTGTCAGTAACCGTTGACAACAATTATAATTGGCAGCTTTCAAGGTTATCAAAATAATTACAGGCTTCATTTCCAACAGTACTGATTATTAATTATATTTGAGATGATTGCAATTAAACCATTGGTTCTCACAAAAACAATACTTAAAGAACAGATAACATTGAAGTAGATCAATTTTTCTGTTACAAAGAAAAAACTACATGATTTATCTATTATCTCATTTCCTATTAGAACTTACAGTGAATTGATCTGGACGGCGGTGTTCTGATTCAAGGAAACTTAGTCGCATTTTCGCTACGGTTGCATATTCCGTGTAAAGAACATAGCATGTCCATATTGCAAATACGTATGCCATCATTACATGGGCCCAAAACCTAAAATGCAATAAAAATATATAAAGCATTTATATTGTGTGGAGAAAGACATCTCTATATTTAAGTCTTCTAAATTAATAAAATTTTCAACTTTCACCAGCTCGTATTGAGAACAAACATCAAAGGGGAAGGTTCAAATTCATTGCTGAGAAAACTTTAGGTCATTTTTTATTGAATGTTGCTTTATGAAAAATAAATTGGCATGTATTGAAAGTCTGCAAAAATAGGGAAAATTTGCATTATTGATCCATCTCTAAGATCTAGATGCTGATAATTTAGGTTGCTTAGCTTTGTCCAAAAATGAGATCTTCACATATGCTTGAGTCTTTGACTCTTAACACATATTTCCTGATTTTCCATAAAAGCCTTCTGAGAAAGATATAAATGCAAAAAGCTAACTGCCGGTAATTGTAACAAACCAAATTCAACAAAAGAAAAGTAGTCATGTGATATTATTGACAGAAACTTATAGAGGCTAAAATCACCAAATATGGCAAGGACTTTTTCATATAAGTTCCAAGACTTTACAGTTTGCACAAATTTTTGCCTTAACTTGTCCTGCAAAAATTTGTTTCCAAGAGGAGTTTCCTGCAGAAGAAGTCTGTCCTGGTCCTGGCCATGATTTTTTGCTGACTCTTCTGTTATAGACACAAGGTCAAGAGCAAGCTTATTGAAAGAAACCTAATTAAAGGTTCACTTAATTGGAAGGAACATGTAGATCATGTTTCTCATCAAGCATTTACATTGTATGGCAAATGACATCCATATTTAAGTCTTCTAAAATAATAGACTTGTCAACTTTCACCAGCTAGTATTGAAAACAAACATCAAAGACGAAGCGACAAATTTGTTGCTGGGAAAAATTTTCAATTTTTATTGAATGTTTCTTGATGAAAAGCGAAAAGAATTCGTATTAACATCTCGTGGAATATTGTGCAAAATTGGCATGTATTAAAAGTCTGCAAAAGTCAATATGGAAACTTTGCATTATTGATCCGACTCTAAGATCTAGATGCTGATAACTTAGGTTGTTTAGCTATGTTCATACATGAGATCTTCAAATATGCTGTCTTTGACTCTTAACATAAATTTTCCTGATTTTCCATAAAACTCTTTCGAGAGAGATAAAAATGCAAAAAGCTAAGTGCTGGTAATTTCAGAAAATGAAATTCAATGAAAGAAAAGTAGTCATGTGATACTACAGATAGAAACTTCTAGAGAGGCTAAAATCACTGAATATGGTAAGGATTTTTTCAGCTAACTACCCTGACTTTACAGTATGCACAAACTTAAGCCTTAACTTGTCCTGCAAAAATTTGTTTCAAAGAGAAGGTTCCTACTGAGAAAGTCTGGCTTGGTCCTGACATTGCCGCTCAACCCATGATTTTTGCTAACTCTGCTGTTATGGACACAAAGTCAAGAGCTTACATACTGAAATTAACCCAATTAAAGGCTCACTTAATTGGAAGGAACATTTAGATCATGTTTCCAGATGTGAGCAAAGAAGCCGAAGGAATGATTGATATATTCACAATCAAGTGTTAACATTTCTACATTAACAAACTATATTGCAGATTTGGCTAGAGAATCCCCTGATGCCTATTTCCTCCTTAATTGGCAAGATTGTTGGGAAATTGAATCAAGGGCCCAAAATGGAAAAGTATAAAAAGAGGGTGCCTAGCCTTATTTGGTATTGGCATCCAAGGACAAAAACTCTTGGCCGTTTTCAGCAATCTGGGAGGACAAAACCTCTCTTGGCTCTTGATTTCCAGAGGTGAGGATGAAAATCCTCATCTTTAGCATTGGAAAACTCTGTCTAGGGTTTGCATGTTGAGCTAATTTGGCAATTTGTGCAAATTTCAGGGATCTATCAATTGAATTTGCAAGCAAATAATTATTGGTGATTTTTGGAGATTTTCTACAAGGGCAGATTGCTGGTTTGGCAGCATTGAAGGGTTTTAATAATATTTTTCATATGTGTCAGTCCTGTAGCAGCCATACCAGCCATTGTTGCAACCTTATCACTGTTGCAGCAAGTCATGCACCTCTTGGTTGGTGTTTGTTAGTCATTTCAGGCTCAGATCTGCACTTATCATCATTAACAGAGGTCTGATCTGCATGTACAGAGGTCTGATCAGCGTTTTCAGGTGAATGGTAAGTTAGCTTGGCATTGAAAATCTGAATAATTCATGTATGATCAGCATTGTACTTATTGAATGGCATGTAAAAATCAGATCTAGACTTCATGATGATGTTCTCAGCCTTGTTAATCAGTTCCAGCAATTGCGTATCAATAAAATCAGACTTTGGATCATTTCTATGTTCATATTTTATCTCAGATCTGCAAGTTTGATGTGATCTAGGGTTTGTACCAGTAAGTTTAATTAATGTTATTTGGTTCAAACTTACTATGTGATGTGTCTAAGTGGTTGTTTCAGTATTTTCAATTGATTGTGTGCCAATTTATTTACTGTCCCAGTTTGTTTTCATTTTCAAAATCAAAAGCAAAAAAAAAACACAAAAAAAAAAAAATCAGAGTACCACAAAATACTTAATTGGGGACGTTACATAACTACTTGTTAGCATTTTAATTTGCCACATTCAGGACAACACAAAATGGAACAATACACAAGAAACATCCCTCTCTTCAAATTAGCAGGGGAAGCTCCTTGATATCTAAAACAACTGCCAAAACTAAAGTTATGAACAAATTTATATTTATGCACACTTCACAACTTTATCAATGGGGGCTGCATGAAGGGAAACAATAGCTTTTTGATCTTGGAGGTTGAGCACAATAGCTAAAGTGCTTATCTCACAAGGTGGGTTTTTATGTTTAAGATTTGCAATAAAACCTTATGAAAGACAAATGCTTACTATTAGCTGAAGTAGAGACTAACAGATCCACATCAACAAGAGAGAATTAAACAAAATCATGGTGAAATATTTAGGAAAAGTAAATAACTTAGAAGCACACAAAGTTACTTCCAAGACAAAAGGTAAGTGTTAATAGAAAGTTTAACGCAACTCTTATGATTCAACACAAAATCCTTACACAAGAACATAGTAATTGATTAAATGTTTGAATACTTGAATGACAATCTTTGCAGCATAAGCTTGACTTCAACTATCATTATCTACATCTAGCGTCCAAAGCACTTATTTATAAGCTTTCAAAGGGTGCTTTGAGGGATTTTTGAAATAACAATAAAATATCTCAAAAAGTGCCACTTTAAAACAATTCTATCCTTAGCTACAAGGCAAAGCAAAAACAAAACAACTTAAAAAGAAAGTTAAATTAAAAAAACAAAGCATATAAAAGGCCTAAAATAGGCTATTTTCCATTGCCCAAAAATAGCCACTATTAGGGTTGACAAATACCTAATGTGATGGGTGCTAAAAATAGCTATCTTGGACAAAGCAGACCTCCATGATTTCAAGCAGTCTTTCACGCTGACATTTGTGATATTTTTCAAGAATAATAAAACCTTGACCACTCTAAATGTGACGACTACCAATACCAACTTGATGATTTGAAATTGGAACCTGATCATGATGAATCTACTGCTGACTGCAAAATCACTCCTTAGGGTTTGGACGATGAAATCATGGCACAAATAAACTAGCCAATCCTTTGCATTTGAAACCCTACTTTAGGAACACTTTGACTGAAATTTCCACAACGATAACTCTATGTAATGTCCTTGACAAATATTAATGCAATATAATTGGGCTATTTAAATTTCTTGCCTAGATATATTATGTAGTAACTACTCAAGGTAGATCTAATCACAAATTTATATTCATAGAAATACCCAAATTTACAAACAAGATAAAACTGCAAAATCCTTCATTTACATTAAATGGAATTGAAATCCTTTTACAAAACACGGCTATGGGAGCAACCGCAACAAAAAGTACAATAGTATGCCCTAATAATCTAATATCAGCTTCATAGTCGTAATACAATCGGACATGCAATGGCTTACTCCCGAAGGAGCTTGCAAATCGAACAAACTTGATGTTGTTGAAGAGCCAACATCATTAAAGCTCGAACACAACCTTTGTGTGAAATCGCTCCTTCAGTTTAAGGGTTTCCATCGTTTGAAGTGAAATATATAGGGGTTTTGTCCTTTGATCTCCATAGAACTGTGGGTTTTCATCCTTAGAGTTGAATGCTTGAACAAGTGCTCACAATGATTTCTAGTTAGGGCTTGTTTATAGTTCTTTCATGATGATCTCTTGATCCCCTCTTCACAATTTTAAGACGCTTGGGAAGAGTGTTGAAAATGCACTATGGTCTCCATCTTGGGCCTAGTACGCAAAAATGGCTTCCCATACCTATTAAGCACTAGTTCCCTTCGCATTGAGCTGGAAATGATGTCTTGTGCAAACACAGGCATGAAAAGTGTGGAGGGTCTCCTATGACCTATAACTATCCTCAACAAGTATGACAAGGATCCCCTTTGGGTTCAAAACCCTAACTACCGTATTGATGGAAGTCATTGGCATTCTCGTAGTGTGCCCTGCTAGAAGTCCATGTGGTTTAGCTTCAAAAGGATTGGGTTGAAACTTGAATGTCAATATTGGGTGTAATCCCATGGGGAGTTGGGTCATCACTCTACGCAATAATGCCACTCTTGATTTGCAAGGTGGTAGGTGATGGATAATGGAAAATGGGGGGGGAGGGCTAGAAGGCTTGAATGTTAGGGTTTGCTCATGGTTCATGCCTTCAATTGGAAATCAAAGTTCAAGGGTGAGGTATGTCAAAGGCCCAACATCTCAATCGAGGCATTTGGAGGGATCAAGGATTGGTGGTGAGGGATGGTTACATGTGAAACTCTAATGGGGTCAGAAGTGAAAGTATGGGATGGCCTAGAGACATTGTTGTAGGGGGGAGCCCAATACTCTAAGGGAGGTAGAGGAGAGAGCATGCTAAGAAGGTAATCTTTGCAACTTTGATTGAATGTGGGGAACTCATAGAGGGCATGACTAGATGGAGAAGTCTAAAACACCAACAAAAGTAGAGA
Source organism: Sequoia sempervirens (assembly GCA_007258455.2). Lineage (NCBI taxonomy): Eukaryota > Viridiplantae > Streptophyta > Pinopsida > Cupressales > Cupressaceae > Sequoia > Sequoia sempervirens. Next base: position 52,489 of record VDFB02261564.1, on the reverse strand, counting down.
AAGTAGACTGTTAGAAATGTTGTCATTGATGTCAAATATGCATGGACAAGATAGTCATCATTGTTGGAATATTTTGTCATTGATGTCAAAGGCACAGAGTAATCAATGAAATCATTGATGTAATATTTGCCTGTTATAATAAGAGTGGTCCGATGTAATAAGAGTTGCCCATTATATCCGTTACATGTTGGAGAGTGTATGTTTAAATTAAAGATTTAAACATTGGAGAGAAAAATGTTAAGGCTGACTCTTTTGAAGGAAAGAAACAAGGATGATATAAAAGACGGTTTGAAGTCATTTCAAAATCACCATGCTTTGATATACACATGCAGCGATCTGTTTTGTATGGTGCAAATACCTTGTGGATACCAGCGATTTTCAAGTGATATATTTTGCAAAGAGGACAATTTGGAGGAGAAGATAAAAGTGAATAAGACAAAATCACTAGAGGACAATTTGGAGAAGAAGACAAAAGTGAATAAGACAAAAAATCACTAGAGGACGATTTGGAGAAGAGACAAAATCACTAGAGGACAAAATTTGCTAAGGGAAGGGCTGCAATTTGTTTGTGAAGGGCTTTTAGAAACAAAGAGACATATCCATCCACAAAAGACATATCTATTGAAAAGGTATAAGAGGTAAATGATAGGAACATTTGAAGGTGTGTGTGTGTAATGAATATTATATGAATAAGAGTAGATTGAGAAAGGGTTAAAGGGCAGAAATATGAAGTCCATTTGAGATTCATATTGATGAAGATATGCTGCCATATAAGAAGGTCAAATGCAAATACATATATGACAAAATGTATATGAAAATTTAGAGTGAATGTTAAGAAAGATAGTGTAGTTTTAAAGTGAATTTATAGATCATATTTGTGAATTTATAGATCATATTTGTGAAGAGAGGATTGTGTGAAGGGATGTGTTGTTTGGAAAGTTGTGTTGTTTTGTTTTGAAAGGTTATGAACATTCACTTAAGTTGCCTTGTTTCACTTAATGTCCCCAATTTGGGGCATTTCCATTTGGCAGGAATATAGAAAAATTTCAAAGGCTAAAATAATAATAATATTTAAATTAAATAAATAATAATTATATTTAAAATAATATTAAATAATCAATAAATAATAAATAATAAATTTAAATTATTATTAAAAATAACATTTAAATTTATATGAATCGTTCAATTCTTTGGCCGACTCATTTTGGGGAGGCGCTGAAAGTTATTCTCTTCTCCTGGGCCGGCCTGTTTGAGGCCCGAGTATTTATGTTGGATCAGTTGGTTTTGTTGTTCATCTAGGAAAAAATCACAAATTGAAAAGGAGCGTAGCTTCTAGGCTTCAGGGACGTAGTCTCCTGAGAGTCGACCAGGTGGGACGAAAACCTCACTCTGGCTTTTCATGAAATCCATTCATCCGCACATTCCACAATTTGACATTATTCTTTGCATAGCAGGTTGGGACAGAGAATCTGGCATTTGATGCAGTATACTGAAGTCGATATAGTTGCAAGTTTGAAGCAGCTCTTCTCATGATAGCAACACATCTTCCTAGCTAAGGTTCCGCATTCATTGATAGAGGGAACACTATCAAGCTGAGACAGAACACGGGATCTCTCACAAAAGGTGAGTGATGACTAGCGCGGGAGTCACTGGGCTCTCCCAAGTATGACGCGACACTCCCTGTTGGCTATTGGAGCGGCACTCACACCACGAGTTACATAGCGACTTAAGAATTCTACAAAAGGCAATCTATACACGACATCTCCACGGGTACCTCCAAGGAATTTGGCTTGAATTGCTAGCGCACAATCCCGCATCTCAGTGCGTCCATTGAAAGTCTTGTGACTCATTCATATCAGGCATTACCCTGGGACCTTTGTCTTGCTATCAAAACCATTGTTTGTTGGCAAGTGATTCTTTTTCTGTATTCAGTTTGTATGAGCATATCCTAATAATATTTTGTTCCTTATTATTACCTTTTGTTGTGGCGCAAGCTGTGTTCGGAATAATGGGTGTATTCAGTATTTGATATATATCAGTAATTGGCAATTGAATTGAGATTGATATGGCCATAAACCAACTAATGTTCTAGCTTATTCAGTTGCCTGGCATAAACTGGTGAAAATTATCAAGACTATGTATAATTTATGAATTTTGGGCATTGATTTTGTCTTTCAACATTGACTTTCTTAATGATCTGATGTCGATGTGTCATGTTTACATTAACTCTCCACTTTTGGGTTGAAGTTTACATTTGAGTGGTTGTTTCGTAGTGAATTTAGAATTTGGCATCTTATAGTGGTATCAGAGCCTTCGTCCTGCCAGCCTATGGATCCATGGGTAATATGAAGATGGAGGAGCAAATCAAATCTTTTATAGAGAAGCAGAATCAAATAAACCGGATGTTGATACAAATGATGCAGACTCTCATGGCAACAATAACTAACCACAAATCAAGACTGCAGAAAAAGGATATAGATCTTGAGGTTGAGGCGTTTGAAACATTGAACAAATATCAAAGCTTGCCAAAAGATGCAAGGGTTTGCATCCCCCTTGATGCGTATGTGAGAACACACGAGTCCCACTACCCCCACAAAAAGGGTCTTTATGACTACATAAGGCGAAAGATGAAAGAAGAAGATTCAAAAATTGCCAAGGAAGAGATCAAAGAGCTGGAGCCAGAAGAATCAACCTTGAAACAAGATGAGCCCCTTGAGGACGCTGAAAGGGAGCTTGAAGTAGAGAAGACTCCAGATGTTAATAAAGAGGCCAATGAAATTGTGATGATAGTGGAGCAAAAAGAAGGATCAGAGTTTGAAGGCATCAAACAGGAAATGTTTGCACTCCCTTGTTCCAAGGATGATCAGATCATTGATAGAGTCTGGATTTTCGAAGTGGCATAACGGTATTCTTCAACGAAGCATGCTGAAGGAGAATGATGACACAGGAATTGGTATGATTGACGTGATGTTTCATGAGATGTTGCAGAAAGGCAATATTGTCCGACATAATGGTGGAGCAATGACTTTTAGATCGATATGGGATCCAGGTATACAAGTGCGAATTGCTTGAGGACAAGCAATTTTTAGGACGGAAGGACTGTAATGTCCCCAATTTGGGGCATTTCCATTTGGCAGGAAAATAGAACAATTTCAAAGGCTAAAATAATAATAATATAACATTAAATAATTAATAAATAATAAATAATAAATTTAAATTATTATTAAAAATAACATTTAAATTTATATGAATCGTTCAATTCTTTGGCCGACTCATTTTGGGCATTGATTCTATCTTTCAGCATTGACTTTCTCAGTGATCTGATGTTGATGTGTCATGTTTACATTAACTCTCCATTTTTGGGTTGAAGTTTACATCTGAGTGGTTGTTTCGTAGTGAATTTAGAATTTGGTATCTTATATGTGTGGAGTGTGGTGTGAAAGACATAGAAGAATATCCTAGACACCAAACAAATGAAAAGCAAAGTTTAAGAAGATTATTTGCAGATTTGTTAGTGAAAAGACATGATTGTTTAAATGGTTGTATCCATTTCAAAGGGTTGTTGCGCATCCATTCATAGAATCACTAAAGACATAAAGGCAAGTGGAGAAGTTGTTTGTGAGGGTGAGAATGAGAATGTGAAATAAAAGAGCAGAGTTAAAGGACTTGTGTCAATCTTAAAGAAGCATCATATATCACAAAGAAGAATGAGAGTGTGAATGATTGTGAGTATGCAGATTCTATAAGAAGAACATGAGAAGATAGGATTGCAGTTTTGATGTGCAAAGTCCTTTTGTGAAGATATATTTCAGATTTGTGAAAAAGATCATCATCTATTGCAGAGGTAAGACAAGAAGATAGATTGTACATGTTGAGCAAATTTGTATGAAAAGAATATAATAGGCAAATTTGTATGAAGAAAATATAAGAGGCAAATTTGTATAAAGAGAATAAACAAGGCAGATTTGTATAGTGAACTCATCATATGCTGATTTATGTGAACATCATTCAAGAAAGATAAAATCAAGAGGAAGAGTGGTTTCCGTTGAAGAATCAGCATTGAAGGTGGAACATTGTTCTTGAAGTTATTATTTTTTCTAAGTTGGTGCTTGGCAAGCGGGGATTGGTGTGCCTCCAGTAGGTTGGTGCCTACGAACATTAGGGGTTGGTGCTCCTTGTAGGTTGGTGCCTACTAAACTACAAAATTGATGATTCAAGTAGGTTGGTGCCTACAATCTTTGTAATTTCATATAAAAACTTAAAATACAATTGTTGGTGTCAACTTGATCATATTGTGTCTTATTGTGTTGAAGATTAAAAGATGATTAAGTTGAGAGGGTAAAAGTTTGTTGATATACTGATTCACGCCTGACCCTCCCCTCCCTCTTAGTATATCTCCGTGCTCTTCATAGACATGGTAAGAGAGGCATGCAGAGAAGGGGAAATCTACAAACTCCCACAACTTACACCAACTTAGGATATTTTTCATGCCTTCACACTTATAAACCTTGTGGATCTTAGGCATACACCTAGGAGATGATGGGGTGGAATATACACACAAAATGGGATCAGAGGAAATATGGGGATCAAGAAATGGGCATTGTGGTCTACCCCATGAAGAGCCAAATGAGGGGACGTGACAAGTCCACCTCGCTCAAATTTTCTTTCCCTCAAGCAACCACAAACTTAGATGTTCCAAAATTTGTGGGCCTTCCCATGTCACTATAGGGAGATTCTTCTAACTAATCAATTACTCTGTTATGCTCTAACCTCTCAACTTGCTTGTTTTGGTCTCCATAAAAGTGCAACAAGTAGATCTTCATCACTTAAACCAAAGACATAGAATTGGGCAGAGAATGCTATTGACTTTTTCATCTCTAATGTGTGGCAGCAAAGAAAACATGTAGCAAAGCCACCTTAAGCAGGCGCTTGGGCCTCCCTTTGCCCATTTTTTATGTTGTGGTAGAAAAGACTTGATTCTTTGACAAAAAGGAAAACTTTGAGAGGAGTTTGCCAACCATTTCACCATCTTGCCACGTTGAAGCCTTCATAGGCTTCACCATTTCAAAATCCTTTACACTTAAGTTGATCTTCATCTACCCATGCCTGCTCCCTTGCTCTACTTCTTCTAGTTTGTCGAACATAATTATTGTTTACTCCATATTGGGATGGTGGCAATCACTTCACCCTACAAAAGCCATTAGAAGAAAAGACCAACACATGAAAAGATTTTACAAATTGACTGAGAGAGACCACAACTGACAGAAGACTGAGGATCAACTAGTGACAAAAATGAACAACAAGGAGTACAAAAGGTGACTAATAAACAATATGGGTACCAACACTCTTTACATTGATACAATGCAAAACCAAGGACTATTAATTAGGGGAACCAATCTAGGTTAAGCAAGTTCCAAGTACAAGTACCTATATAGTTCAACTAGGTTAAGAGAGACCACAACTGACAAAAGACTGAGGATCAACTAGTGACAAAAATGAACAAGAAGGAGTACAAAAGGTGACTAATAAACAATATGGGTACCAACACTCTTTACATTGATACAATGCAAAACCAAGGACTATTGATTAGGGGAACCAATCTAGGTTAAGCAAGTTTCAAGTACAAGTACCTATCCAGTTCACCCTCTAGTTCACTCCAAGCCCATCACCCATCCATGAACGAGAGCATACATGGGTTGGATTGGATAGGATATACACAAAGTGAACACGCAAGTATATGACATTTTTTCTATCTTTTATTTTGACTAAAAAATCAATCAAACCAACACTTAAAACATTTTTTTTAAAGTGAATACAAACTCTACACAACACAATTGACCTTCATTTTATCATAAGCAAACAACAAAACAACACACTTAGGTATTGTTGCACACATACCCTATATGAGTGCTTACAGTTGATACTTCATTCTTTTGCTACAAGTTCCCATTTGCTACCAAGGAGATCAAGGAACTTGGCACAAGGAGGATAGTTTTCAAAAAAATTCTATTTTTTGACGATCATACTTTCAAAAAGTAGGTTTCTTTAAGTTTTTGTTCCCCCTAATACTAATAATTTTTTTCTTTTTACATATAGCTATAGGTATTTGCTATAATGGCTGCAAAATGCCAGCTCCAAGAGTTAAAACTGACTCCTTTTTTTGCCCCTTTGGAAGTGTGTCACAATGTTAGAAGAAGTTCCAAGTGGGGGAGATTATATTTGGCATTGTGTAGGATACAATGTTAGCTCATAGGATATAGAGATAGTGTTAGCTCATATGGTAGGGCGAAAGCCCATTTATGTGTAATAGTGGAAACTAGAGTATATAATATACTCTTTTATCCAATTGGCAACAAAAGAGGTTAAGGAATTGGTCTACATTCATTCCAGCATGCACCTTCTATGTAATGACTTGTGCTCTGGATCAATAGATTTATGATTTATTCTTTATTGGATTGACACAGATTGTCATCCAATATTATTAAGATGAACTGAATTTCCAAATTATACGTAAAATAAAATGAAATATTGCATATAACTCTTTATAATTAATTCTATCATAGTTCAATAATGGAAATGTGATAACTGATAAGTAAATATAATAGCTGTTTCTGATTTGTCAATTAAAATCATGCCTTTGAATTTGTAAGAGGCTTAGACCTCATTAGATTGCTGTTTCTGAATATGACCTTATATACATGCAATAAATAGGGGGTGTTGTATCTGATATCTGTTAATTGTTCATGCATCCTTTATTGGTTGATCATTAGTTCTCAAAGAGCACTTCAGATCTGCTATTAAGAAGTATATTTCTGTCAAAAAAATTATTCCATGCTGATCCCTTTGCATTTGAAATATATCCCTTTTTATATCTCTATGTCTTAACCAAGAACAGACACACCTCTTTGAATTGGGTCGACTATCCAAATGGTTATGTCTTTTAGTTAGGATTAATTATTGTTGCTAAATATAATCACTGCCTTATTAGTTATTGCTATCTCCTCAAACTATCGCTGATTTTCCTTAAATAAGCTCGCTTATTCTAATTGCTTTATTATCCTTTCCATTCGATGCTTCTTAGTTAGCTTAACATCGTTGCTTCATATATTACCTTCTTATTATTTTGTCGCTGCACTTTCCATTATCATTTGTTGCCTATTATGAACCAAGACCGTTCAATGCTACGATGGTATAATGGAATTTAGACGGCTTATGGACATTGCCTTAGATTAACTCTGAATCCCAGTGGATGAGACAAGAGCCCAATGGAGTGAATATGGCACTAGCCTCTTGAATATTCCATTTTATTTCACTGGCAAATACTTGCAAATGGAAATGATGTGGCGGAGATGTCTTTTTTTTTTTTGGTAACCCGGGGGTGTCCCCGTGACTCAACCCAAAATGTAGTGCTTCTTTGATCAAAAGCAACGCCTACTATATAGACGAATGTTCAAAAGCTCTAACCTTTGATTCTATTTTTATAGCTGATAACTCATTGCAATTAAACCAAGATAATATTAAACGCCAAATCGTTATGAGCATGATAAGGCATATATGGATATATATGGTGTAACCAATCAGAGATTACATGATTCGGCCACTCCATGTCTTGTGTGTTGTTGGTAGCCATTTTAAATATCAATGATACACAATGGGCAATTATATGGTAGGTCGTCTAACAAAGAGAGTCCCAAAATAAGTCTTTGACTATCGAACAACTCTCTAGATAATACCCGACGATGTTCTGGTGGCAATGGAAAATAGAGAGTAATGCTAGAACCTAACTCCCTTCATAATCACTAGGATAGAAATATGTGTCGTTGAGCAAGTGAGAATGCCGATCAAACACAATTTCTTATCTCTGAAGCTTCACCCTCCCTCTTTAAATCGCAGTCTACAACAAGTTTGATATATTCAATCATGCACAATAACAACCTCTGAACAATCATTGCATCGACCACCCCAGGAAACAAAATATTTCCTTGTATAATCATTCAGGATGGAAGAACAACTAAATAATCTATTAAACAAAATAAATTGATTTCTTGTAATCTTGTATATAAACTCTAATAAAATTCAAAAATGGGACATGACATTCTATCCCGCAAGTAGATAAGGAGCAATAATGGATTGGAATGTAGAGACAAAGCATCCTAACTTGGATACTTCCATTGCCCATGTTTCATTACTCAACATGGAGAAGCAATAGATTTTTTTCCGTCTTATCATCATATCTAAACTCATAGCTCAAAATATCGGCAAGCCTAAAATTTGACTCAGATTTGGCAAAAATTTAGCACGCTATAAAATGTTGAAATTCGCTAAATAAACTTAAATAATACATGAGAAGCATAAAGGATTAATTTGGAGAACATGTAAGTCTATTTTGATCATAGTAGCATTACTCAAATTCAAGATTGACATGCCAATTCAAAAGTATAAATGTAATTCAATTACTTGGGATTTAATTGGGAAATTTTTGAAAACCTAAAATATGCTAAAATATTCATAAAAGAAAAAATGTTGCTTTTCCATCCGACACAACCAAAACAAATTTCATTTTTTTGTCTTTTAAAACTAGAGCAATGTCATAAAACAAATTTCATTTTTTTGTCTTTAAAAACTAGAGCAATGTCATGGGGTAACAATCACCAATGGGGTCAAGGCCATTATGATTAACTGCTAAGTTACCGAATCGTTTTTGGATTCGGGTACGGGTATGAGAATCCGGTACAGGATTCGGCAAAAAAAAAAAATTGGGGTTGGGTACGGGTTGGGTACAGCAATACAAAAAACATATAAAAATCAGAAATATATACATATTTGCAGCAGTAATTAAGTTCAGAATACACCACCATATTAATAGTCTAATAACATAGCAAAAATACATCACCACTTTCATACTCACTAAGTCAAATATTAAAATATTAGTGATTACTCGAATGTCATGATATAAAATTGTAAATTTAAGTTCAAACATAAAATGTCAAACGTTTACATTCAATCAGCCATTATTGATCATTGATCAATTTGAATCATATGGGTCATCAAACAAACTAGCATTATTAGATGCTACATTTTGTGTAGAACTACAAATAGCATTTGTGGCACTCGCACAAGCACTGCCACTAGCAGTAGTAGTAGCACTAACACTACCACTCTCATGATCAGTAGTTGCTTTAGGCTCATAATCATCATCAATATCAAGTGCAGCTAAGTGACTTGTGGAAGCATCCAAGTCAAGCTGCTCTGGCTCAATATCCCACCTCCTTGTGTCTCCTTCTTTGTAGGAACTTTGCTTGTGTGTAATGAGGCACAAGTTTGAATGCACATACACCAAGTCCTCTGCCTTTTTGAATGCAGCCTATTGCGTTTTATTGAGTGGATGAAGGAGTATGTGCTCCAATCCCTCTCAAAAGAAGATGAACTAGCAACCTATTAAGACCAAATTAAATAGTTAATAGTTACAAAATTTAACTAAACAAAATTATTAATTAATATAAAATTATAAATTAAAATTAAAATTACAAAATATAAAACTTACTTGGGGTAAGATTTTTATTGCAATTGGTTGGAGGTGCATGTATTCTTGCCCATGAAAGTACCACCAACTATGAGCACCCACCCTGTACTTGTCTCGAAGAGCATCAAGGTTCTAATCAACACTACCGGAGCATACAAAAGCCATGAACTCAGCCCTCACTCGATCACGTTGGTCACGATCAGTGAAGAGTCTCCGAAGTGTTGCCTTGTACCCTTGAGCCACTTCAACATCCCTATATGGAGCAACTCTTGATGAAGCAGAAAGAATCTCAGAACTATAATATTTGGGACTCAATGCAAAAGCAACAATGGAGTGGTCATTTTGTTCCATCTATCAACCATGATTTCCTGTAGCTCTTTGAAGAACTTTTCATCAGGATCTTCCTTTTTTGCATTGATGATGGTTTTCATCTTCTCAATCATTGAGTCGATACCATCATATACTTCTCCCAAACAAGGTCTATCCATGTCTGTGTAACGGATCATGCTCAGTATAGGCTCAGTGAAACTAACCAGGTACTCAACACGATCCCACCAACAATCATCTAGGATCCTTTGCCTGATCCTATTTTCCCTTTCACTGCTAGATTGTCTCCATATGGCCCAATTAGGGCTGATTACCATGGCACAGAGTGCCTCATGAACCTTTATAAGTCGTCTCAACACAATTGTGTTGGAGGCAAAACGGGTCTTTGCAACCTGTTTGGAAATCAAAATCAAAATAAAAATGTAATTTAAATTTACAAAATCAAAATTTAAAATTAAAAGAAAACTAAAAATTTAAAAATATTGAGAATTAACTTACCTTCAACAATTCCAATTTTGAGAATTGTCTAAATATTCCTTGTGTCATATGGTGGTTGGTGATAAACATTTGGATGTCTTCGCCCTCAGCATACACCTGTTTGATCCACTCAATTTTGGATCCAATTTTTTGTAGCATTAGATTGAGGGAGTGGACAGCACAAGGTGTCCAAAAAATGTGTGGATACTTCTCCTCAACCAATAACCCAACAGCCCTACAATTTTTGGCATTGTCGGTTACAACTTGCACAACATTTTGATGGCCCACTTCTTCAATAGCTTGGCAAAGGATGTTAGCAATAAATGGACCATCTTTCACCTGTCCTCACAATCCACTGCTCTCAAAAACATTGCCCCTTTAGGGGACACGGCAATAACATTGATCAATGGGCGATTTTTTGCATCTTTCCATCCATCAAAAACAATGGTCACCCCTGTTTCGATCCATGAATCCCTTATGGGCTTCAAAGAGTCTGCTACATGTTTCACCTCTTTCTCCAATAAGGTGCAATGCACCTCCTCAAAACCTGGGCCCTTATACCCCTTTGGAGCCTCATTAATAGATTTCACCATTTTTGCCAATATGGTGAACGAACAACGTTGAATGCCAATCCATTGGCATAGACACATCTTGCTATGTCTTGATCAACAATCTCTCTTGCCTCATTTTGAAATGAAGCTTCCAATGGTCCCTTGGATCTTTTATTTGATGAGGGCACAGTTTTCTCTTGAGGGATGTTCATAAATGGATGGCTTTCTGTAGGTGGAAGATAAGTAGGTTGTGTAGGGGGTTTCATGGATCGAGATCCTTTCCTCAAAGGATGGCTTGTTTTAAGACTACTAACTTTTTTCTTTGCTTTTTCTTGCTCAGCAATATATTTCAACACTACGTCATCTAGAAGGCCTTCACCATCACCTTCTGGAGGTCCTAGACAAGCTTTGATGTCAGTATCAGAGATCTTACACAGGTGGGCTTTCACTCGACTGTATGAGCTTGTATATTGAACTTTGCAATGACTACAAATCCAAATAAATACTCCACCACCTGGACATTGTTGAACCATTTCTACATATTTCCAAAGGAGAGGTTGCATTTATTTTGAAACGAGATTGGGCTGTGGTGTTAGAAGCGGATGCCATTGTAATATCTAAGGCACAACATATTGAAATAATTTTGGTATTGAAATTTGAAACTAAAAAACTTAAAAGAATGAGACCAATCAACAAAACAATAAAAACAAAACAAAATAGTTCATTTGTTAAAAAAAATGTAAGAAATTTTTTTTAAAAACTTCAAAGAAACCTACCTCTTTTGAACAAATCTTGCTCTACAATCTTCTTGGAAACGAACGGAGACTTGCAAGTGCTTAGGAATAGCACAACAATCAACTTTGAACAACCAACGATCAACCTTCAAGTCTAATCAAGCTTGTGCAAGCAAGAGAGAAAGTTCAACAATGGAGGCAAAAAAACTTGTTTTTCATTCACAAATTGTTAAATGAGATTGGTTTTAACCTATTTAGTGTGTTTAGAGGCCGAAATTAGGGTTGCAATGAATATTAAATTATTTAGAAGTCAACATTTGGTCAAAAAAATGATTAAAAAATGCTAAAAACCACTTTATTCTGCGACTGGGCGTTTTGACGTCAAAATTCGTCGCAGATTCTCCTTGGATTCGCCGCGCCGTATCCTGGTTGAATCCACAGTCCACTGACGAATCCAAATCGAATCTGTAGTCGTTTTTTCGAATCCTAGTCGAATTTTGCACGTATCAAATCCGAATCACAAATTTGTATCGTACCGTATCGTATCCAGGCTCTGATATGGACGAATCAATAACTTAGAGATTAAGGCTTGTGAGACCATGGGGACCTTAATGGCCTATACCATTTTCATAACTTATCACTTTTAACCAACCCTCAATAAATTCATGCAATTTTGTCAAAGAGTCAAAGGCACAATGGCATAAGGGAAAATAATAATTAAAAATGTTTCTACATAGACTCGTTGGAACTCATGAATTACTTAGCAAGTACTTGCCTAAAACTCGATGGAAAAATTTTCAGCGACTCATCAAACCATTTTCACTCACTAGTCAATGAACCACTCAATACATTTTCAAGTATGCCTAGATTGGCTTGAATATGTATTGAGTTACATTGAATATAAATATACATTTTTCAATTGTTTTAGAAATAATTTTTGTTTTATTATGAGAAAGATGAGTTATATAAGTGATCACTATGAAGTCAAAAAAAGAAGGAAAAACTAGACAAGTAGAGACAAGTAGAAAGCTTGATTAGGGAGTGCTTCATTTTTTTGCACCCTCATTAGATGTTGGCCCAATATGCAAAGACAAAGAAAGATGATTTTTGGTAATATATAATACTACTTACATTAATTGAACTCTCACAGAGAAAGTTGAAATTCGAAAAGTGATATTTTAACCTTAATTATCAAAGGAGCTAATCTTTGTAATTAACTTACACTTAAGGAGAGGATTGAAATGTTGTACTATAATGGTGATATTTGTACTATACCATCTACTAGTTCCCTTACCTTTGGGACATTCAAGCATGTTCCTACAACACCTATGCTTCCAAACTTTCCAAACTTTGAGTTGAGAGTAGGAAAACTTGAGGGGAAACTAATAGTCAACTTCAAACTTGATTACAAAGACATTTAATGTGCAAGCTTGAAAGGAATGACATCATTGGGAAATTCTTCTTTTCCAATGGTATTTTATTTCATGTTGCTCACATCATTGGGAAATTCTTCTTTTCCAATGGTATTTTATTTCATGTTGCTCAATCTTATTATTTCAAGGAAACGTTCCAAGATATTTTAAGTGCCTATTAACAAAACCAAACTCAAAACCACCATCTTGGGAAAAAATTATTCCACTATTTGTCTTGATAGCGAAAATAATAGTGAAATTGATGACACATGGATAGGTTGAAAGACGTTAGACGCCGCCTACTCATACCATTATAGTCATATGTAAAAAAATCCCTTATTTCCTTCAAGTTATTGATTTTTTTGAAAAGCACAAGGATACTGAATTTTTATTTTAGATTCCAACATTTGTGTAGGGCAACAAGTGAGACAATTTAGATAGTTTTAGATTTCAAATTTTAAGCCAATTTATTGGATGTTGTGGCATTCAATCGGACCTCATGTCATGTGCATGTAGTAAACAATGCCTTGAAGGGAATTGGGAAAAATTGAGAGGGTCATGGTTAGGGTGAAAAGGACACAAATGTTTATATGCAACCACCACACCTCATAAGTATTATCTCATTCCTCTAGAATGAAGGAACTCCTAAAACAAATTGAGCCTTAATTTCCATTCTATTTCATTTTATTAGAGAAAGGTTGCATATGTTGCAAGAACTCTTGAAACTAATCATCATGACACAAGAGTGGACTAGATGAGGATGAAGCATATGAGTTGCATTGGCAACTAACCGGTTGGTTCTGCCAGCAATAATAGTGCCAGAGGGGCCCACGGCCTATACCTCCCACCCAACCCCATACACGTCCTAATTCGAGGGTGGGTGGGAGGAGCCCTATAGCCCCCCACCCGGGGCACCTTACTGTTCCCACCCAGCCCGGAGATAGTTGGGAGGCCCTTAAAATAGTAGGGGGTTCGATGAAAGAAAGAAAGAAATCTGACACAAGAGTGGACTAGATGAGGGTGAAGCATATAGTGGTCAATGATTCTTTTTGTCAAATATGAGAAGCATCACTTCTATTTTATCCCATGTTTTTATCATCATCAAATATGACAATCACAACCTTAGAGAGATCTATGAGTGCATTGATAGCATTTTTTGCAAAACAACGATTGCAATTGATCATTTGTGATTCAATATAGAGACCCCACCTTGCAATTTTACCACAAGCATGTTCAGCCCATCATTCATCATAGACTAGAGAAGCAAAACACCCCTTTACACATGATCACATATGTAATGAATCCCATATGATTTGTGGATAGGGATGGTAAAGTACAAGGATAGGCATGGTAAAGTATTCATCCCATGTTTTTATCATCATCAAATATGACAATCACAACCTTAGAGAGATCTACGAGTGCATTGATAGCATTTTTTTGCAAAACAACGATTGCAATTGATCATTTGTGATTCAATATAGAGACCCCACCTTGCAATTTTACCACAAGCATGTTCAGCCCATCATTCATCATAGACTAGAGAAGCAAAACACCCCTTTACACATGATCACATATGTAATGAATCCCATATGAGTTGTTCTTATCGATGACAAGGACAGACGAATGGAAGAGGGGGCTTCATGAAGGTCCTCAAGAAAATGAATAATGTGAAAGCTCTTTCCTAATTAGTGGTCAATAAATCAAATTTGTGTAACTTGATGGCTACAAGAGTTTGGCTAAGATAAATAGACATATTAGGGTGCAAGAAAAGCTAGTAAGTTGGTGGTAATCATATGGGCCTCCTTCACTACCACAAAACACTTTCCATTGAGTGGGTCTAACAACTTGTGTGAGGTTGAAAAAGATACAATCACCACACATATAATCATTCTCTTGTTCTATTAGAAGGAAAGAATTCCTCAAATTAATTGAGACTTAATCTCCATTCTTTTTCATTTTATTGGAGATGATGCTTGAGTTGAAAAAGCCCTTGCAACTAATGATTATGACACAAAAGTGGACAAGGTGAGGGAACTAAAATACATATTAGGGGAGAAGGATAGTGTGGTTTATGGTTCTTTTTCATCAAATGTAAGACATCACATCTATTGTATCCCATGTTTTTTTCATCATCAAAGATTACAATCACAACCTTAGAGAGATCTACATGCATTCATAGAACTCCTTGCAAAATGATGGCTGCATTTTGTCACCTGTGATTAGTTAGAGAGACCCCTACCTTGCAATTTTATCATGTGTTCAACCCATCATTCAACATAGGTTGGAGAAGCAAAACAATCCTTTATACACATGATTGCATATGCAATGAATCCATTGATTTGTGGCTAGGCATGGTAGAGTTATTCCTATTGATAATGTGAAGGAGAGGGTTCATGAGGGCCCACAAGAAAATATGAAGGATCTTGCCTAATTAGTGCTCAAGGAATAAAATTTTTGAAACTTGTTGGCTACAAGGGTTAACCTAAAACAAATAGACATATTATCGCACAAGAAAAGCTAGTAAGTTGATTGTAGTCATATGGGCCTCCATTGCCACAAAACATTTTCCATTCAACTTCTTTCCTAAGCTTTTAGTTCCTCTACAACATAGATAAACCAGTCAATATATAGCTTTATTCACTTTGTTAAGAAGAGCACACTAGCCTTTAGCAAAGTGGAAAGGTTTGTCGTGTACATAGTTTATTGCATCTCATTGGTTGCAATACAAATGAATGCAAGGGCAATCAAACAACACTATGTGGTGTAGAGCCCAACAAACCAAATCAAGTTGATGAAGACCAAGGTGTGCAACTAAGATTTCTAGGGTTTTTTTTTGCAAGATCCAAATGAGTCTAGCTATTCCATTGACAAGGAGGAATTCATGAGATTTTCATCTAAGGATGACTTTGATTATTGAGCTTGTTGCTCAAGGCAGCCAGACATTTTACTTTGGGCATTTTCAGTATCATTTTTTCAGTGTACAATGGTAAATTCATACTTGTATTTGAAAATTTCAAATGTCACTTAATTGTGATTGTAATTTTATCCCTTCATAAATAATGCTAATCATTTCACATTAATGGTTAATGTGACAATGCCATTCAATGTTGAGTAATGGATCATATATTTAGTTGAATTTAAAAACTCCAGCTTCTTTTACTTTGTTTAAATTAAGGATGGCCTAACCTATCAACCTAACACTCTTGAGAACATGCATACACACAATGGAAGCACAACAACACACATGTATTAAAGTACTCAAGTGTGCCTATGTCAAACTTACAAACATGCTCACATGAGCCTTCAAATTACACAGTTCAAAAATGAACTACACAACTATTTCTTTTTCCTACAAAATCAACTTTCTATATTCCATTTGCCTTCACTCTCCCTAGGAAACCTCTCTTTTGGTTTTTACCAGTCTCTTCTCTCTATACAGTCTTCTTCTCAACTCAACTTCCCTCTCCATCCCTTTTCCCTCTTTGCATGTCCTCTCAAAGGAACAACACTAACTACCAAAGAGAGTTTTCCTCTTCCTTTTTCTCTGCTTGGAGGACCTATCTCTATCCTTTGTATCCTCTCAACCTAGGGAACTCTCTATTTTCTGATCTACCTTCTTTTCAAAGGAAACACTCAACTTTGAAGATCGATGGTTCTCCCCATGGTAATAGCTCTTTCATTTGGCAACTAAAAGTTCACCCAAAGTAATTGATCAACGTCAAAGATATTGATTGACAACCAAAGATGCCCACGCAAGCAATTAAGCATCCAAACAACCAATATAAACAGCAAGTTGCATGAGGAAATGAGAAATAACCACTAAGAAAAGAAAATGAAACATCGTGTACCCAAATAATTGGTCGCCAACAAAGCATAACAGTTTGCTACCTCAACAAAGTCAAGCAATACTGTAATTGACACCCAAAGGATAACAAAAAGAAACATCTGCCCATCAAAGAAGGAAGTCTGTCCATATGGGTATCAACAAACACCAAAACAAGGAAAATGAACTATTGTGGAAAAAACAAAAGAGCATCAGCCCAAATTATAATGACATGCCAAAAAAGACAGACTTGGCCCCTTTAAGAAGTAGATCAATCCCCAGGTAGAAAAACAGATGCCTATAACTTACATGACTTGTTGCATATCTATTTGACATTGACTATTTTGCTAAAACCAAGGATTATCCCATTACAAATCAACCCAGCTTATGACTTGTCTTCCAAAGACCTATAGCACACTATCAAGTTACCTGTAGCAGCTCCCAACATACCTGCAGCAATTTCCCATATGCCTATATGCCTATAGCAGCTTCCAATATACCTTTAGCGCATTATACAGCATCTGCAACAGTCTAAATAATACTTGTAGCAACATGTAGATGACCTGTAACAAATCATTTTGCACCTATAGCATCCTTCCAAGTATGCATGCTTGACGAAAACCTGGGCAACAATAACTAAAACTAAAGAAAGCTGAAATTTTATTTGAGCATAACCTACTACTATTTTTGGGTGATAGCAAGATTGCTCATGGACCCAGATGCATCATTATTTGTCTCAACTTAGCCTCAAATATCTTGATGGCCTTAAAATAAGAGTATTTGACTAATAGCTTCATCATCTATATAAGTCAACAAAAACTAAAATGGGAGTGATTACAAGAGCACCGGTCAAACAAGAAGAAAAAATGAACTTAAGTAAAATTGTTCCATATTCATACAGTTAAGTCCTTTATATACATATAAATTACACTAAAGTCACAAAATATTATCAAATAGCTCTGAGATAAATTTACTTTCTTCTCCTATATACTTCTTTGTTTAAACTCTACCACAAAGAAATTTGTGTACTCTCACTAACCTTGGAGAACCCGATTCGACATTTGACATTGAAAGTTTATCAATGTCATGTACTGTCCCCTTTGTGGCATTAACTGGAACAAGAACCATGAAGGCAAGGATTGTCAAGGGAACAAAAATTTTCAAACTGCAATGAAAACAAAACAGATCATTAGTTTTAGTTATACGATCAAGAACTACCACAGTTAACAAAGTAAATACAAAGTTCATATGCCTTTCTATCTTCCTTCCCTCTTGTGTTTTGTTCCTAAAATTATTAGCTAAGGTCTTTCCAAGTAAATATTGGCTACTAACTATATTATTTCTTTGAAATTATTATTGGAAATATATATCCCCACATCATCTAATAAATTGCATTCTAGAACAAAAATTTGCAAATCTTATATCCTCTTAAATTTCATAAAAAGAATGGAAGAGAAATTTGTAAATCTTATATCCTCTTAAATCTTATATTCTGAATTTTCAAATTAACAGCCACAATAATTTTAACAAATAAGAACACAAGAGGAACACAAGATTTACGTGGAAACCCTTTCAGGAGAAAACCACAGAAAAATATTGCTTATATAAAATTCTCTTACAAACATTGTAGGTACCAACCTATTTTGGAGACACCAATGTCCAACACCTAAGCACCAACTCAATATGAGACACTAATCTCTTTCAATATGAGGCACCAACCTCTTGATAGACAAAGTATTGTTCTTCTTGATAATCCTCCTTCAACTTCACACAAATCTGCTGGTGTATATATGAATTATCAATTTGTCCTCCACATACAATCTTCTCCTCAATCCACAAACTCTATTTATACCTTCACTAAAAGAGGCAAATTCATGAACAAATGCATTAATTGACAAGGGAGGCAACTATTCATTATTTTATACCTTTTCCTTGCACCCTTTCATAGTAAACTTGGGTGCTCCAAAAGGGGTCAGCCCCTTTAGAAACTAATAATTTATTTAATTTTAATTTCAATGGGCACCACAATGAGGGAGGTCAGCCCAAATTAAAAATAATTTAATTTAATTTTCAACTCCCAATAAGGGTGCCAAGATGGAGGGAGTTCGGCCAGCTATGAACATGAATTTTATTTAATTTTATTGTTGCCATGTGAGGATAAATCTTTTCTTGGAATGATGTGATTTAGTGGCCCTTGGCCCTTGCAATTTCTTCTTCTTGGATCAGTGAATTTTATCATGATATCTTTCTTGACATCAATGACAATAAACTTTCCAACAATCTCCCATACACCTTTGACATCAATGATAATAATTCTAACACTTTCCATGTGGCTAATCCACACAAAATCTTTGCTTAAAGCCTTAAAGCATAAGTAGAAGTGGCAACAATGAATGCAAGCTCTGACTAAAATTCCACCTAGCTTAGAACAAGTGCAAATAGTTGTAATGTCCCCTCCTAGCCTCTAAGCAGTGGAGATGTCCTTTAGCATATTCCAGAGTTCCTGTAAGCTAAATGGAGTTGGTAAAGGAACTCATTTCCAGTCCTTTCTGTGGAGGTTTTCGGCATTTTTGGCTGGACTTACTATTTTTAGTAGAGCCAACTCTAGCACTTACTATTTATAGTGAGTTGCTTTGATAATCGATTTTCATGCCAGTTTGAGTTTTCAGTGTCTTTACTATTTTTAGCAATTACTAAGAATAATAAGTCTATTTATGATAACTGGTCCTGGCCAAGCTTCATTCAACAATGTCTTTCCAATTTGGACGTTGGGTTTGCTAAGGTTTGATTATTTTCATATTTGCATTCCTCTCTCGAAATGTTTTAATAAAATTATTTTATAACTTTAGTTGAGGGTCGGAGGGGTCATTATATTGTACCTTGGCACCTAGTTCAATGACTTGAAGTGCTTTTAAAGCATCAAAAGCGTTTTAGATGGCTGGATAAGTGGGATGCCAAGTATGAGTTAAGTGAAGTTTTAAATGAATTTTTAATTGAAATCAAAGGCAAAAAGGGTGTTGCTTTTTGGGGGAAGATGAATTTCATTTCAAATTAGTGTTGCCCTAATCTTTCATTGACTCTATATTATCTCATCTGGAGTCTCATTTGGATATGTCTAAGTTGGTTGCATAACAGGATGTTGGTGGATTTTCTCCAGAGGTCTATAGTTTGGTGTTGAAGGCGAAAACCCTCTTCATTCAGGAGTTGGTTTCGGTAGTGAAAGACCTACCCTAGTAAGTTAGGTGTGATTCCACTTATGGGTCACTTTAGTGCTTAGCAGATACTAAAGTTCTCAGTATTTTGGTATTGAAAGATGAAGATTTTTGAATATTTTTGAAGTGTTGCTTATTGGGTTTGGTGTGAATGAGCTTGGCTTTGAAGGGTCTTGTTATGGTGTTAAGTTTCAAGGAGGATTTTGAGGGTTTTGAGCAGTTTAAAAGTGATTTCCTAAGCAATACATTCCCAAGGCAAAATCTGGTGTTAAGTTTCAAGGAGGTTTTTGAGGGTTTTGAGCAGTTTAAAAGTGATTTCCTAAGCAATACATTCCCAAGGCAGAATCTGGTTATTTGATCATAACTCCTTATTGGCTTGTTTTTGCGATCTAGGCATTAGTTGTTTGGATGCTCCTCATCAAGGTGACCTAGGGCATATATTCACATTATTTTATTGAGCAAAAACTGAATTTTAAAGAGCAGATCGCCCTTTCTCAGGTGGTGCCTAGTTTGAGGTGAATTTCCAGATTTGGGGTCTGTTGTTCTTGTTACCCGATTTTCACCCGCGGGCTCAATCAGACAGGGTAACCTATGTTTTCAAGTGTTCATGAAGGCCAAATGGAGGAACATTCGCATCAAGGTTACATATTTTCTAACTTGTTTGCTTCTTGTGCAGCTGCAGGGGAAAATTATGTTTTAAATTCGACACGTGGATTAAATGTGGCTCCCATAAGGGTTGAGCCCAATGTGCAGGTGTTCGGTTTTTGGGAAGGTCTTCATTTGATGCATTTGAGAACTAATGGAGGCATTGTTTTGCAGGGTTAAATCATACATCTAATGCTATTTCACAAGGAATTATGTTGGAAAGTATGCCTCAATCGGATCTGGCATAAAACTCCTCAAAGAAGAAAGTCGTTGAGACTAGCTAAATGTCTTGCCGACTAGCAGTGTGTTATATTCATTTGAAATCCTTTGGTCGCCATGAAGTTTTCTATCTCTCTCCGACCGAAGACCTCTTGCCGACGGTTGTTCACAAGGTCAGCGTCGGGGAGAATGGTTTGCCTTTGATGTGACCTCTCACCGACAAATGGACCTCTCGCCAAAAGAATTTGTCATCGGTGTGATGTCTCACCGACCAGAGGAAGTCTCGCCGAAAGGGCTTGAGCTCGGGGAAAATGGTTTGAGTTCGGTGAAATGTCTCGCCGATGGTTGTTAGTCTCGCCGAAGGATTGTGCCTTCGGTGTAATGTTTTGAGTTCGGCATAATGTCTCACCGACCAAGTGAAGTCTCGCCGACAGAGGGTGCTCTCGCTATAATGTCCTACCGTTCGGTATAATGTCTTGCCGACTCATGGTGGTCTCGCCGAAGGTTTGCGGCTTCGGTATAATATCTTGTCGACGGGTAATGTTTTGAGTTCGGCATAATGTCTCACTGACCAAGTGAAGTCTCGCTATAATGTCCTACCGTTCGGTATAATGTCTTGCCAACTCATGGTGGTCTCGCCGAAGGTTTGTGGCTTCGGTATAATATCTTGCCGACGGGGTGAGGTCTCAACGAATGGTTTTTAACTCTTCGATGTGACATGGAGAATCGCTGAGACTCTTGCCGATGAATGTTATAGTCTCGCCGATAGGTGTTTTGACATCGGTAGGACTTGAGAGATCGCTATGATGTCTTGCCGATAGCGATGGTCTGGGCGATAGTGTTTGATATCGATATAACTCTTGCACTCGATGTGAAGTCTTGCCGACAGTTCTTAGCTATGCCGATTGTTGCTGTGGAGTATAATCGCATCGGGGTGACACGGCTAGTGTCTCACCGACATGCGATTTTGTTTGAACGACTTTTGACCGCCTAAAAATCTTACATGGTGTCTGTTCAACCAATCAGAGGAAGTTGAGGGCGAACCAATGGTAGTTTGATTGTGGCGACCGTCCTGTGAAGAAGATCAACGGAATGTGAGTGGTATGGATCTGCTCTGTGAATGAGATGATGAATCGGTTCGGTGGACAGTGGTGTTCGTCTGTAAAGATCTAAGTAGGATAAATCTAATGCTGCTTCTCGAAGGTCAACTTGCAGGAAGATCTAGAGCAAGAAGAAAGCCAAAGGGGAAGAGACCGCGAGTCACAATGACAGCTGGGAGGTCTACTGGCAAAAGTGGATCGACATTAATGATAGTGCTTTAGAACATTCAAAGCAACAGCTCTGCAAGGAAGTTCGAGGGTGGAGACGGAGGCCAGAAGTTAATGCGATGGTTGCAAAAGATCTAAAAGGCCATCCCTGGAGCGATCCTTCACCGACATGGACACGGGGGAGGCACATTGAATGCAGCATTAACTTTAGTCCAAAAGATCTGAGGGCCAACATGTTCAATAACCGACTCTTTTTTTGTAAACCCTAGGGCAGGGGCTGACACTTTTTAGTTTTTTGTTGTATATATGGCATTTTTGCCTCTTTGTAAAAAGGAGTTCTTGGTTAAGAGATTGTTGAAAGAGCATTTCAGACTTTGTAACTCATTTTATGAATACTACAGATGTGTAATACAAAAACTCCTTTTTTTTCAATAGAAAGTCATTTCCTTCACCGATTTCCTTTGTTGTTTAGTATTGGTTGTGAGTTGCATGATAAAATTCTGTGTAATCCTTTATTTTATCAGATTCCTTCAGTACAGGATGCAAAGAATATTATGTCATAGTGCAGGTTTATGTTAGTGATCTCTTTCTATTGCATTTATATATGTGAAAACATCATCATTTTCCTTGTGTTAAGCATTAGAACAGTCAGAACCTTACATAGACTCGCTTTTGCAGACATAAATCTCTGTGTTGTGAGATTGTTTAGCTTTATTGAGGTTTCTGTGAGTTTCAACAATATTGTCATATTTTGATTTTTGGTGTATCACCTATTAGTGATAGGTTTTAAATTTCAAGCATATCCTTCTTACTCTTTTCCTTTGTCATTTTTTAGTATTTTTAAGTTATCTTAAGGGGAACCAGCCCATAATCTGGAGGTCCACTTCATTCCCAGGTCACCCACAACCTCGAAGTGTTCCCATGTGTCAATAAGTTGCTACATTTAATAGCTTAGCAAGGGTGCAAACTTTATTTGACAACAGTTCTAAAGCTTTAATCTGTCATCGTGGAGTCTGAGAGAGGTTGTCTTTGGTGTGGAGTTGCAAAGGGTCTGCTGGTCTATTGCTTGGTGAAAAATATTGCAAGTCTGAAGATTTTGTGTGGCTGTTTGAACCTCATTTCTAGGTCTGAAATGTTATTTCCTGAATCTGATATACATTTGTTAAACTCATAAAATTTCTGTTATGTTATCAGAAAAACTATAATCTGAAGCTCATGTTTGCAAGCTAGTTTATCTCTGTATTTTTTGTTCTTATGCTATCAATATATTATGCATGTTTAAACAATGAAAGGCACTTGAAAACAAAACAATCATTGCAAAACACTACCAATCAGTAATCAGAAAAACAAAAAAAAAAAAAAGGGAAAACATTACAGTGGTATCACAACACATTTCATCTTGCCAACTAGTGGGTAAACAAAATCTATGAGCATTAGTGACAGAGCAAGAAGGTATCAAGAAAGAGTTAGAAAAAGAGAAGATTTGTGGGAACATTGACCTTCTGAGGAAGAGGCAGCACTCAGAATCTCTTTCAATTGAATCATCAAGTTGAAAAAATATGAGTGAAAGAGAAGAGGCTGAAAAACAAAATGCACCACCAGATAGAATGATGCTACTCTTGGATGCAGTGGTTAGAGGGCAAGAAAGAACAACCCAATGTGCTCAAGACACTAACCAACAACTTGCACAATTGGTACAAAGATTGGATCATTTGGGGCAAGGTAATGATATGGGACAGCAAAGAGGAGTCAATCAGCAGAATGGAGCAGCCATGGTAAGGCCTCTTCTGCCTGTTTTCCACCTAGGGTAGATGCTCCACCCCACCTGGAGCTTACATTAGTAGAACAACAGGATCAGTTTAGACAAGATTGGTTAAATGTAAAGCCTAGGTTTCGACAGAATATATCACTTTGGGAGTATATTGATCTCAAGATGAAGCACACACCCAACAGGGGGAATAGGGAGCAAAATAATGATCTTCATAGAAAAGTTGGGAAACTAAATTTTCCATACTTTGATGGGTCCAGGAAGATGGCAGTGAGAGCTTGGGTCTGAAAATTGGACACTTACTTCACTCTTAACCCCATGCCAGAGTTGGAGTCCATACAGTATGCCTCTATTCATTTAGATGGGATTGCTCATGAGTGGTGGTGCAATGGGATGGCCACTATGGGACATGTACAAATTACCTCTTATGCAAAATTCACGGAAAAGTTAATAGAGAGGTTTGATAAAAAAAGAATCGGAGCTAAACTTTAAGGAGTTAGCATAGCTAAAACAATGGGGTACAGTGAATACTTATGTCGCAGATTTTTAGAGATTATCAGTGTTGGTGACGGATATATCAAAGAAAAGGCTCATAGTGCTCTTTACTAATGGATTATCCGATCCTCTTAGGGGCTGGATCAAAGCCTTTAACCCACATTCTCTTCAAGAAGCAATCAAGAAAGCAAGAGACATGGAATCATCCACTACCAAGAATAAATTTCAGACCAAAGGACTATTGCATAAGAAAAACAAGGATAAAAAACATGTCACAAAGGAATATGAACAACCTAAGAAACCTATTACTAGGATTGACAATGAGACATTAAATGAGCTAAGGAGGAAGGGTTTATGTTTCACATGTAGGGAGCCTTGGTCCCAAGGTCATAAATGTTTAGCTAAAGGGAAAGCACTCTTAATAGAATACTATTTAGGAGAAGAAAGTGCTTCAGAAAAATCAGACCAGCAATCTGATTCTGAGGAAAGTTGAGGATGAAAAAGCACCAAAAGAGGTTGGGAAGGAAGAGGAGAAAAAGATGGGAAGCTTGCACAACTTCATAGCTTTCAAAAGAATGAGTCTCTTCGCATTGGAGGAGTACTTAGCATTGATTGATACATGAGCTACACATAATTTTATTGATGAGGGGTTGGTTGTTCGTAGGGGCCTTCAAATATAAGAGGTGAGTGATTTTCGAGTAATGGTAGCAGATGGTTTCACAATCAATTGCACTAAGATGGTCCCATAGTTGAGCTTGCAATTTGGAAACTATGAAGTCAAGAAAGACTTCTATGTGGTTAGTATTGGAGACACTGACGCAGTGATGGGGATATAGTGGCTTTGTTCACTGGGAGAGATCACTCTTAATTTTCAGACCATGGAGGTGAAATTCAAATCAAAAGGGAAGGATGCGGTCTTGAGGGATATGTCAAATGGAGGACCTCGTGTGGTGACTTTCAAGCGTGTGGAGAGATTTTTTAAACATGATTAGGTAGAGTGGGCAGCAAAGTGTGTGATTTTTCCTACGGTTACAGAAGAAGTTAAGAGGTCTTATCCACTAGATATACGGGAGCTTCTTTCTAAAAGAAGCAAAGTGTCCAATAGCATTCCTCCAGGTAGGCCTCCTGATAGGGGCATTAAGCATGTGATAGAGCTAGAGGAGGGAACTAAACCTGTGATTACTACTCCCTACAGGCATCCTAAGAGACTTAAGGATGAGATTGAGAAAACTATACAGGAGCTTTTGGAGATGGGACATATTTGGCCAAGCAAGAGCCCATTTGCTTCTTCGGTTGTGTTTTTGAAGAAGGATGGGACTATGTGTATGTGTGTGGATTATAGAGCATTGAACAAGAAAACAATTAAGAATAGGTATCCCATCCCATGCATTGATGAGCTGTATGGAGTAATCTATTTCTCCAAGATAGATTTGAGATTGGGATATCATCATACTAGAGTCAGAAAGGAGGATGTGGAGAAGACTTCATTTAGATGCCATTTTGGCCACTTTGAGTTTCTTGTCATGCCTTTCGATTTAGCAAATGCACCAGCTACTTTCCAATCATGCATGAATAGTGTGTTTAGCAAACAGTTACGTAAGTTTGTTTTGATCTTTTTTGATGGCATCCTTGTTTTTAGTAGGTCATGGGAAGAGCATTTGAGACCCTTGGATGAGGTGTTGGGTATTCTTTTTGCAAAGGAGTCCAAGTGTGACTTTGGGATGACTGAATTGTTGTATTTGGGGCCTATAATTAACGCTAATGGTGTTCCTATTGATCCTAATAAAATCAAAGTGATACTTGATTGGCCACCACCCACTAATTTGACACAACTTAAGAGAGTTTTTGGCTTGTGTGGGTTCTATAAAAGGTTTGTTAAGGGTTTTTCACAGGTTGCTGCCCCACTTGCTGATTTGACTAAGAAAGGGGATTTCTCTTGGTCAGAATTAGAGCAGAAATCATTTGATCAGTTTAAGAACTTGATGAGCTCGTGCCCTATTTTGGCAATTCTTGACTTCTCTAAGCCATTTGAGCTTGAGTGTGATGCCTCAGGTGATGGTATAGGGGCTTTCCTCACGTAAAATAAGCACCCAATTACGTTTGAGAGCAAAAAATTGAGAGGAAGTGAGAGAAGTTATCTTGTTGGGGGCAGATTTATTGTTAAAACTGATTATAATAATAGTCTGAAATACTTTCTTAATTAGAAGGATTTGAGTGAGAGACAGCAAAAGTGGGTTAGTAAACTTCAAGCATATGATTTTGACATTGAATATGTCAAGGGCAAATGGAATGTGCTGGGTGATGCATTATCTAGAAGACCTCATTTGTGTATTTTTTCTGAGATAGCAACAAATTGGAAAGAGAGTATACAAGCTAAGTATGCAAAAAACAACCTTACTAACAGCATACTAGATGGTACATTGCATGATGATAAATACACTATAAGGGATGATTTGATCTTCTACAAGGAGAGGATTTTATTGGTGCCTAAATCAAAGTTGAAAGAGCAAATTTTTAGAACTTTTCATGACACTCCAATGGCTGGTCATCCGGGGTTTTATAATACTTATAGGCAGATCCGTGAGAGATTATCATGGAAAGGAATGAAGACATTACCAATTATGTAAGTGAGTGTCAAGTGTGCCAACAAAACAAAAATGAGCACACATACCTTGCTGGTCTGCTACAATCTTTGCCCATTCCTACTCAAAAGTGGGAAAATATTTCGATGGATTTCATTATAGGGCTTCCCAAGGTGCAAGGAAAGGATTGTATTTATGTTGTGGTAGATCGTTTGACCAAATTTGCCCATTTTTTCGCCATATCACTAGGTTATACAGCGTTACAAGTGGCAGATTTGTTCTTTAAGGAGGTTTTTAGACTTCATGGGGCACCAAAAAACATTATTAGTGATAGAGACAGCAAGTTTATGAGCATGTTTTGGTAGGAGTTGTTTAAGTTATGTGTTACTGAATTGACTCCTAGCACTAGTTACCACCCCCAAACAGATGGGCAGACTGAGATTGCAAAGAAAGGATTGTATTTATGTTGTGGTAGATTGTTTGACCAAATTTGCCCAATTTTTCGCCATATCAGTAGGTTATACAACGTTACAAGTGGCAGATTTGTTCTTTAAGGAGGTTTTTAGACTTCATGGAGCACCAAAAAACATCATTAGTGATAGAGACAGTAAGTTTATGAGCATGTTTTGGTAGGAGTGTTTAAGTTATGTGGTACCAAATTGACTCCTAGCACTAGTTACCACCCCCAAACAGATGGGCAGACTGAGATAGTCAACAAGTGGGTGGAAGACTACCTACGAAACTATGTTTCAAAACAGCAAAAGGCATGGAATAAAATGGTTTCATTTGGGGGAGTTTTGTTATAACTCCACATTTCATGGCTCTGTACGGGTATGAAGCTCCTAGCTTCATTGATTTGTTGTTTGGTGATTGTAGGGTGCCCAAGGCTAAGGATTTCTTGTGGGAGAGCCAAGATATTATGAGGTCATTGAGAGAAAACATTCAGCGTGCACAAAATCAGCAGAAGTTGTACGCAGATCAACATTGTATAGAGCGAGAGTTTGAGGTGGGTGACATGTTTTATGTTAGATTGCAGCCATACAAACAAACCACTCTCAAGAAAAGTGGAGTAGAGAAGCTTAAGCCTCGTTTCTATGGTCTATTTAGAGTCACCAGGAGAGTTGGGGAGGTGGCTTATGAACTTGAGTTACTAGAGAGGAGAAAGGTGCACAATGTTTTTCATGTGTCATGCCTCAAGAAGGCGCTTGGACATAATGTGACTCCTTCAACAGTATTACCCCTATTGGATGAGGAGGGAAAGTTGGTGCTTGTTCCAGAGGCAATGATTGATTTGATCGTCAAGAGGAGAGTTATTACAGAGTACTTGGTGAAGTGGTGGGTCTTACTAGTTGAAGATGCTACTTGGGAGAGTGAGCAGATTTTACAGCACCCAGCATTGCAATTGCTTGAGGACAAGCAATCTTTGGTGAGCGAGGATTGCAATGTCCCCTCCTAGCCTCTGAGCAATGGAGATGTCCTTTAGCCTATTCCAGCATTCCTGTGGGCTAAATGAAGTTGGTAAGGGAACTAATTTCAAATCCTTTCTATGGAGGCTTTCGGCATTTTTGGCTAGACTTATTATTTTTAGCAAGGCCAATTCCAACACTTACTGTTTATAGTGAGTCACTTTGATAATCAATTTTCATGCCAGTTTGAGTTTTCATTGTATTTACTATTTTTAGCAATTACTAAAAATAGTAAGTCTATTTATAGTAACTGGTCCTGGCCAGGCTTCATTCAGTAGTGTCTTTCTAGTTTGGGCATTGGGTTTGCTAAGGTTTGATTATTTTCATATTTGCATTCCTCTCTCAAAATGTTTTAATAAAGTTATTTTATAACTTTAGTTGAGGGTCGGAGGGATCATCATATTGTACCTTGGCACTTAGTTCAATGACTTGGAAGTGTTTTTAAAGCATCAAAAGCATTTTAGATGGCTAGATAAGCGGGACACCCAAGTATGAGTCAAGTGAAGTTTAAAATGAATTTTTAATTGAAATCAAAGGCAAAAAGGGCGTTCTTGTGGAGGGAAGATGAATTTCAAATTAGTGTTTCCCTAATCTTTCATTGACTCTATATTATCTCATTTGGAGTCACATTTAGATATGTCTAAGTTGGTTGCATAACAGGATGCTGCTGGATTTTCTTCAAAGGTCTACAGTTTGGTGTTGAGGACGAAAACCCTCTTCATTCAGGAGTTGGTTTCGGTAGTGAAAGACCCACCCTAGTCAGTTAGGTGTGATTCCACTCAGGGGTCACTTTGGTGCTTAGCAGATATTCAGGTTCTCATTATTTTGGTATTGAAAGATGAAGATTTTTGAATATTTTTGAAGTGTTACTTATTGGGTTTGGTGTGAATGAGCTTGGATTTGAAAGGACTGATTATGGCGTTAAGTTTCAAGGAGGATTTGGAGGGTTTTTGAGCAATTTACAGTGATTTTTTGAGCAATACTATCCCAGGGCAGAATCTGGTTATCTGATCATAACTCCTTATTGGCTTGTTTTTGCAATCTGGGCATTGGTTGTTTGGATGCTCCTCATCAAGGCGACCTAGAGCATATATTCACATTATTTTATTGAGCAAAAACTGAATTTTAAAGAGCAGGTTGCCCTTTCTCAGGTGACGCCCAATTTGAGGTAAATTTCCAGATTTGGGGTCTGCTATGCTAGAGCTTTAATCTGCCATCATGGGGTCTGAGAGAGGTTGTCTTTGGCGTGGAGTTGCAAAGGGTCTGCTGGTCTATTGCTTGGTGAAAAATATTGCAAATCTAAAGATTTTGTATGGATGTTTGAACCTCATCTCCAGGTCTGAAATGTTATTTCCTGAATCTGATATACATTTGTTAAACTCAGATAATTTCTGTTATGTTATCGGAAAAACTATAATCTGAAGTTCATGTTTGCAAGCTAGTATTATGCTATCGGAAAAACTATAATCTCTGTATTTTCTGTTCTTATGCTATCAATGTATTATGCATGTTTAAACACTGAAAGACACTTGAAAACAAAACAATCATTGCAAAACACTTCCAATCAGCAATCATACAAACAAACAAACAAACAAAAAACAGGGGCAGACATTACAATCTTATCAAGTTCTGCCTATGCACACATACAAGTGGCTAAGCCACTATGAAGGTTTGCCTTAGTAATGTTAAAATGGGAGCATGGAATGTTATCTCCACCCAACAAGTTGAAGGTGGCAAAAACAATCCATTTTTTGCCATTGCACTTCTCCTTTGGCTCAACCAACCCTTTTCCACCTAGCAACTTAAAATTGGCAACATTGACATATATCTCCACCCAAGCACACACATGTAATGGCTTAGCCAAGTGATTTCTGCCAACATGATGAAAAATGGCTTAAGTTATATGTTTCTCCATCAAGTGCATTTCTCTCATGGCTAAACCATTGGTTTGTTCCACCAAAGCAATAGAAAGTGGGCCTACGTGGAGATGGCGCACTCTCGGCCCAACCAAACCACTAAAAATTTTCATTGGGTATGATATGACTTGGTTCAACTATTTGTGTTTTGCACGAAAACTTTCAAACATGGAAAAGGTGTCTCCTAACTCTGCCTATCTTAAGGTGATGAAAGAGAACATCAATCAGGTGCACTTTCCTAATTATTTAACCACTTCTACTATCTGCCTACCATTTCAAAAGTCAGCTACGACTCATCCAAACTCTGCCTATGTTTAGGCAGCAGAAAAATCACTTAATTGGAATGATTCTTGTGTGGCTTAGCCTTCTATAAATCCCATCTAAGTGTGCAAATCGGCCATAACACATGAAACATCTGCCTATGATTAAGTGTTGAAGGGAAATTCTTAAAAAAGGTGGCATCATACTTGTCTTGGTTGGCTCAATAAAGAAAAAATTCAATTTAAAGTATACAAGGAAGGAAACCAAACACCTGACTATATATGAATGATGTTCACCATTACAAAGTCAAAGCAATCCATCCTTAAGTGTTTCAGTAGAGTAGGGCATTCCTTTTAGATTTTTGCAGGTGTAAGCATATTTCATTGCCTTTGTGAAGGAAATATCAACAGCATTCTCAAATTTTGCCTCTATCCTAATCTTTTCCTTGCTGCTATATGGTTCTAAACTAAGGTTTCAATCTTCCAAGTGGCTGATTTTCACTTTCAGCAGGCTGTTTGGTCAGTTTTTACATCCTAAAATCCTAGGACTATGAAGAAAATCACTTTTCAGAAATTGAGTTGCCTGAGCATGTTATTGAACCTAAAATAGTGTTGTCAAATAGTTCACACAATGTGTGGGACACTCCACTTGGCCACATGAACATCTTCAGCTTGAAGATGGGTGAAAGGATCAAAGCAAGAAGTCATTTGGCCACCAAGTTGATGGAGAGTGGTTTAATTCAAGCAGCTTCTTTTTCAATTATCTTGCAATAATTGGAGTTGGTGATAGAATGTGGTTGACGCTACAATTCAAAACTAGACAAATCATATCTTTGGATAATCACGTGGTGTGCAAGTTGGATGCAAAAATGTCGGATTTGACCTTAGGGTTGCAGCACTTTGAGGAGACCCAATTGGTTGATCTTGAAGATTGTGAATCCTACTAGAACAATAATTTGTAGGGTTGTTAGGAGTTTGCACACAAGTGGTTGCCCAAATCAAAGAGACCTAACTAGTTGCCAAAGATTTTGTATTGAAATGATTTCAAAGAGGAATTTAGCTTGATGATCACTATCTTGAATAGGGTTACTACAAGGCAGCTAGAAGCTAGAACTTTCAAGAGATAGATGTATTTAATCTATGAAGGTAAGAGATCCAATGATTGAAGGCATCTCATCAACAATAGTATTCATGCCCCATTGATAAATTTCTCTTGGACAAAAAACTTTCACATGGTGTCCTATTTAGTATCCTCACTGGTTCAAGTCAAAGCTTTCATAGGGTTAAATGAAATTCAAGCAAAGGGCCGCCCTTTTTAGGCAACATCCAAAGTTGGAATACAAAGAGAGAATGAAGCACTTCAAAAAAGTTAATGATGTCATCCTAATGTTGTCAACCAAATATTTAGAAAATGAAAACCGTGTCTACATTTCAAAGCATGCTAGGATGGTCAGTTAGGAATGGGCCACAACTAGTTTATCCAATTTCCCACTATCACCTATTTTAGGTTATATGGTTTTGGTTGATATCCATACAAGCTATAAGTTATCTTGATGGAGTATTGTGGGCAGTTGGCAGTTTCTTGTGATTATTGCAATAAGAGGCACAAATTAGGAACAAATTTTCCCATGCAAATTGGACCATATAGGTGTGCTACTGCCCTAAATGCTAGAAATATGGATCCAAAACATTTCAATTTTAATCTTAAGTTCCACCATAAAATCAAGTGTTTTGACTCAAATGCTATTATGATAGAGAGACTCAAAGTGGAATATGCTCATGTGCCAAGTATCGAAAGATTTCTAATTTAATGTGTAGATCACTATGAAGCTCAAAGAAGGAAAAATAACCATATGACCTTTGGAATAGTTCAGATTTTGTAACTTAGAATGGGTACCACACTCAAGCAATGACATTTTGTCTCCTTCCTTTGTTCAAACAAAGGTGGATTTGAAGCCTTTGTCACCAATCAATTGGGCAATTAGAGATGACATTTCAGAGGACTAGATGATGACATTTTAGAGGATTAGATAAACAAAGTCATAATGGATAGAAGAAAAGGATTTCTTGAAAGAAAGTTTCCAAAGAAAGTAGTGATAGTACCAAGAGGAAAGAGATCAAGATTTTTGAATCAAAGTTTGAGTGTTCCTAAGAATAGGATAATTCCTAGTGCACAAGTGCAAGCCATTAGTGAGGGCAATGAAAGTACTGGTGATGAAGATATCAAGAAGAAATTGAAAGCTTCAAGCAAGGTTGATGAGATTCCAACAAATTGAAATTGGTCAAAAAGAAGAAAGTTAAGTCTCCTTCACATATTCAAATGATTGCTTCCCCAGTTTCTTATGCCATGGCACCTATTCCTCTATCACTAGTTCTTACTCAGCCAAAGAATTTTCCTTTAGCTTCTACATCTTCTCTTTGCACTTCTATTTTGCCAATTCAATTTGGGGAAGAGGTAGCTGCAATGGATATGCAATTTGAGAAACATGTTGAGAGTGCTTCTAAGTGAGTATAGGCATCTTTGGATAGGAAGAAGAGAGCGGCTATTGCCCAACTTCTCAATTTGAGTGTCGTATCTAACTTGATCAAAGAAAAGAAAATTAATAAGCAGCTAAGACTTAGAAAAGATGAGGACAAGAATTGCAAAAAAGGCCATTTGTATGGCAAACAAAAGTATTCAAGAATTGTAAGTTGCTGATTTTCAGATTTCAAAATTAATTTGGGGCTTGTGAACAAGTGAGGCAACATAAAATGGCTACAATTTGCAACAAAAAGTCTAAGGAGATCTTAGAAAAGATGGAGAAGCTAAGCCAGCTTTGAAAGCTGAAATATTTTGCATATTTGGTCAGTCCGGTGGCTAAATCAAGTGCAGCATTGCCTCCAAGGATAGAGGAAGGAGTACAAAAAGAGAATTGCATGAGTTAGTCTCACATGGCAGGGAGTTCAACAATGGATCACAAGTCTTTGTGATAATGGTTTGAGGCTTATTGAAGAGTCGTTTGCCTTGCTCAAGGAGGTTATGGGTCTCTTGTGACATTCAATGGATTTGGAGTGTGTGTTAG
The DNA here is from genome assembly GCA_007258455.2 of Sequoia sempervirens. Classification (NCBI taxonomy): domain Eukaryota; kingdom Viridiplantae; phylum Streptophyta; class Pinopsida; order Cupressales; family Cupressaceae; genus Sequoia; species Sequoia sempervirens. Next base: position 18,749 of record VDFB02261564.1, on the reverse strand, counting down.
TTGCCAATACTTCTTCTTGTGGTAGCATCATAACTCATTTGGGTCCTATTGAGTTTTGGGGAGTGGATCAGTTGGTTAGATAAAAGGTTATTTCTCACTCTAGTGATAACCATGTTTTGAAGTGGATAGCAAATTTCTAGTTGATTTCTAAGATTTGGAATCCTCCCTTGAAGGTTGTCAAGGAGAATATTGAAAAGTTACAAACTGCTGAGCATGAATTTTTTCTTTCAACACATTTGTTTCTTGTGCGTTCATGGATGGTAACTTGGAAGAAGTAAAAGTTAGATTTGAGCAATTTGTACAGATGCACCTAAGAGGTTCTTCTTTCAATGTTGAAGGTTGCAATGAAAGTGGCAGCACTTGAGATTGAGGTGCCATAATTTCAGATGTTAACTGATCTCAAAGCCTGAGGTTACCACTGCCAAATAGTCTTTTGAGAAAGTTTGATTGGCTAGTGAGAGGAATGGAACACCATTGTCGAAGCCTTCAAATGCTTGGCTAGTTGTTTTGCACATTTTGTTAATTCCTTTTAGGAAGTTGAGGAGTGTCATGTTTAGGTTGCTTTATTCTTTCATTGTTTTAGAATAGGTTTTCCTTAAGTTCCTTTCTTTTTTAGTTTTTTGTAACTCTTGGATAGGTTTGCTTTAAAACATTTCTTTTTGAGATTTAATTATTACTCTCAAATCCGTAAAATCTATACATTTTAACCTATAAATAAGTGCCTTGGAGACAAGGCATTCTTAAAGTTGTGCTTATGTTGTAAACATTGTCTTTCACATATTTGATCTAAGTTTTGTGTTCTTGTGTAAGATTTTATTAAGTGGATTGCTGAGAAAATAGTGTTGAGTATTGTCTCAGCACTACCTTCCATCTTAGTCACTTTGTTAAGGATTCATCTTTCTAAAATATTGCACTGTGGCTTCACTATCAAAGTAAGTTTTTAATCCATTCTTGTGTATGTGTCGATCTACCAATTTCTGTTTTCAACCAGTCAAAAGACATGAGTTGTTTTAGTTTATCTGATTCTCTCATCTAGTTGCAAGTATTCTAAATAATGAAAAACCTTGTTTGTGAGATAAGAAACTTTCAAGTCTTGTGCTCAACCTCTAAGACTCAGAGATAAGTTAAGTTTATGTTTAGTTATTTTCCTTTATGTAAAACCCTCTCAATGATCTTGAAAAGTATAAGTAACTATAAATCTTGTTCATAACTTTAGGTTTAAGAGTACTGTTTAGTTTTCAAGGAGCTTCCCCTATTGATTTGTGTTGTTTCATTTTGTGTTGTCTCATAAGAGACAAATTAAAATTCTAACAAGGTGGATACCTCATCCAATAGGAAGTGTAACTCTTGAATCTCTAAAAGAGAAAAGAGTAACTCTTGTGGAAAAATGACTCATACTTTGACTAGCCTAAGAAAGTTAAACTATGTGTAGTACAATACAAAATAAGCTAAATAAAATGAAATAAAACCTACACTAATTGTATTATTCAAAGAGAAGCAAGTTAAAACAAATGGTAATGAGTCTCATGATAATTTTGAAATTCAACTAAACAAACCCATCAGACTCATCCAATAGGAAGTGTAACTCTTGAATCTCTAAAAGAGAAAAGAGTAACCCCTATGGAAAAATGACTCATACTTTGACTAGCCTAAGAAAGTTAAACTATGTGTAGTAAAATACATAATAAGCTAAATAGAATGAAATAAAACCTACACTAATTGTATTATTCAAAGAGAAGCAAGTTAAAACAAATGGCAATGAGTCTCATGATAATTTGAAATTCAACTAAACAAACCCATCAGTTCAGAATTTGCAATATAGAAGAATTCAAAAATCCAACATATATATACATTCGTTGTAGATTTTAAACATATTGAAAGATGATGCAAACATTGCTTTGCATTTTCTCTACCAGATGAGCCCCAAGAAGAAGAAAAGCAATGCTTTCAGCTTAGTAATGAACATGAAAAACTCACAATCAATCATCATTTTACATTAAGAAAAAGAACAATAGAAGAAGAAATTCTAAAGAAAAAATAAAAATTATCAAATGGATGGGCCAAACGAGAGCTTCTTGCAAGCAAGCAATTGGTGACCAAAGTCGAAAACTACAACCCATATCTCCACCTTTGATCAATGTGTGATTATGAATCTAACACAATTAACAAACAACCATAAATTGCAAAAATTACAACTCAAAAGGAGGTATTTTCTATATAATGATATAGCCACCCTAACCTTCTTCAAACCAATTGTATTAGTGTCATGAACACTTGTGGAAGTGTCACCAACAATAATTATGCAAGTGTGTCGGCAGTCCTACAACACAACCAATAGTTGCATCAGTGTATCAACAGGCCAGCAGCAAGAAACAGCTGTGTACTGTACTAGTAACCTAGCAAATGTCACCAAAAGTCATACCCTACAAAGTGGCAGTGCTACCCAAATAGGACAACACAATCAAAGACAGCCAAGAAATGATGTCTTGTCCATTTCTTGATATTTAAGGGTTATTTAGTACAAACATCGCAAATACTTGTATATGCAAGTATCAACACCTAATTAATTGTAGATCCATGACCATAGGAGTGATTGAGAAAATGAATTCAATTGTAAACGGTCGAAGTCTAGGGGGCAATCACAAGTTGATAAAACTAGAAAAATGTTGAATTACTATAAGAAAACTCCAATGATATTTATAAAGTTTAAGGAAGAAAAGCTTAGTGATGACACTACCAAGCTTGTTTCTACCACACATGGGTTTCGAAGGTAAAATTCCTTTGTGTTACTGTATGTTCTTGTTTAAATTTTGTTGTTAATGCTCATGTCTCATTTCCAGCAACAAATTGACAATAATTCAAGTACAATGTACATTCTAAAGCATTGTCATTTAAGTTTCTTTTCAAGTTGGAAATATAGTTCATGTTTTCAATCTGCAATTAATTTCCAGCAGGTAAAATTTGAGAAATTACCAATGAATCTTAAGACAAAAATGTCAGTTCTTACATTATAGCATCATTCTAGTGTTTGTTCAAAGTTCAAACTATCATCTAAAAGTAAATACAAACTTCCTCTCATATAGGAATGTTTACATATCTCTTAGTGTTATTCCTTTGCAACTCATTAATGGATTCCAACGATATTCAATAAAGAGCTTAACTATGTTAGTCAACAAGAGACATCTATTTATACACCTGCATATTTCATCCAATATTTCTACTTATAAAGCATCTATTATATCATATTTGTACTTATGATGCACCTACTATGCCCAGAAGCCATTGGGAATCCATTTGGTAAAAAATGTAGATAGCATTTCCTTCTTGTAGTAAATATAAAGTTAAATCTTCTCCAATCACAAATTTAACATAGTTGAGAGTCTCAAATTAATTAAAATAGAACTAGCTATTTCTGAAATATCAAAAAACAACATCCTTGTGTAAAATTTTATTAATAAAAAAGTATTTCTATATAACTTTCTAAGAAATAGATGAGTAAATACACACAGATATATTTTGGTTCTTAAAGAGGATGTAAACATTCCATAAGAAGAAGAAATTACTAGAATAGATGAAGAATCACCAAGAATGATGCATCAAAAGAAACATATAAACTTACCCAACTATGTATATCCGAAGGTATACCGCAGAGTCCAGACCAGCATGATCAATAAGCTCATCCTCGGGCATTTTCAAAGCAGCAGGCACCCAGCTGAGACATTTGAAATATGTTTTATAATTCAAATTGATGATTTTTCCAATTAATGCCCCTGTGCTTGTGGGGTCGTCCCTTTCCTTTTTCAAATACCATTTTGGAAAGTACACCCTATCATTAAATGGTTGTAGCCTAAGAATTCCAAATGCCAGCAAGAATACAGTCGCTGCGAGAATGTTAATGGCTGCTGCAAGCCCAATATCTCCAAGAGTTGCCATCTAATCAGTTGTAGTTGTCCCTTATTATAAGTACTTATCTCCTGAAATGTCAACAAAGGGATTATAAAGTCAGATAAAGATTTTCTTGCATGTTGACTTAACATAACTACAAATAAAATAACTCAAAGATAAAGATACAGTGTAATAAAAATTGCCAGGCAATGAGGTGTAGATTCATATGGAAATATGCATTTCATGCACCATCCTACTATAACTTCCTCATGTAAATTACTTTCATGAAGGGCACAATTAACAGGTGTCCATGATAGTCTATAAAGAACAGAGAGAAAAGTAACATTATTGATATAGAATAAACAAATATAATCTGAAAGCCTATAAACTCCAAATAAGAGATAAAATTTTCATGAAGCTCAAAAGGAAACATTAAATAAAAATTGGGGTCAATGGACCCAACTATGATCATGGCTCAAGAATGGCAGATTTGACAAGATGAAAACATTTAGTTTAACTAGAGACATTAACAACCATTTGAAAGTTAAAAGAAAAAAGTCAACCCTTGACTATAGAAATATATGCACAAGTGACAAAAGAAGACATCGGAAGCATACTGCCAAACAATGTAATTACACATACGGTAGCATGCATTAGTATCTATCCAGCAGCCCCACACACTATATCTAGCAATCCCGCACACCAAGGGATGCTTGTTAAAAGTCTGAATTCAATACTATGTAGTGGGCTGGAGCTTTTTCGCAGCACCACAATTATTTCATACTATAAAATAAATAAAAATTCTGTGAAATGGTTATTTGAAGCCATGTGCATTTTTGGACATGCTGATTCATGTGCTTCTAAATGCTTTAGAAATATGAGACAATGTTTCTCACAACTTATGCCTCAACACATTCCCCTCAGTAATGTGGTTCTGCTTCTTCCCAGCAGCATGGTTCAGCTCCTTCTTGGTAACATAGATCTACTCATCTCCAACCAGCCCCCCAACCACAAGGATAAATGCATATTATGAGTTTTTTCACTACCACCAAAGTTACTTCGGTCTTAGATGTTAGGTGTGGTCTTAGGGGGAGTACCTTGTTTCCTCTTAGAATCCCCCAACTTGGCCCTCTTGGCCTTAGGCACTCCTCAATGAATACTATAAAATCTTGTACTAGTCCTTTCGCAGTGATTGACAAAGTAACTAATGACTACTCCATTTCAGGCCCAAACTATGATACTCAATGAGACTTTTGTATCTCTTCATTATTCCCCTACTTGGCTATTTCTATTAGTTGACCACTTGTGTTGGTGATCCATAGCTGTATTGTATTTTATATTCCTTTATTTTTGGTTCTCCTTTGTGGGCCTCTCTAGGATTCTCTCAAGTCCTACAACTTTCTCGTGCAAACTGGTGTACTCTTGAGTCCCATTGACCTACTTTTGGTCATCTATGGAACATAATTTCTTTCTTTCTTTCTTCCTGAGAAATAAAATTGGCTCTAATAAATATTAAGATGATAAAGCATGTCCAAGAAGTTTATTAATAATAATTCTAATAAATTTATTTTCTTTACCAAAATATTGGATATTTTAAAATCCACAAATCGTAAATCATAAGCCTTCTAGATCAATTATCTACTACTGTAACGTATATTCTCACAGCTTTCTGAAAATATATATTAAAGTGATTTCTTTGACGAATTACTGCATGGACCCACTGCTGTGAAGCCACAATGCAACTCTCAGTCCATTAGGGAAACTCAAAGGAACCAAAGGATTTGGAAACAACATCATAACAAGATAATTGAACAAAAAAGTTGACATTCCAAGTCATTACTAGTGAACAAAACAATGGCCTGTTAAGCCAACTTCCACCTAAACTACCAGCATGGGAACAAAGCTCTTTACACTGACTTCAACTAGCAAATGGAATAGAGAGACAAACATATCCATGTGATGAGACATCATTCATATGATCTGGAAATGTTCTCTCAGAAAAATATGCATTTTTTCACTTATAATAATTCATTGTTTGTGACCCAAATTCTACTTTTTAATGGTAAAACACATTCCTTGAAGCTAAACTAGAACTTACACTTTGACAAAAAATAATTTATCTTTACAAGAAGGGTCACGAGCTTATCTAGATGAGATATCCACAAAAGTCTCTCTAATTGAATTTATATTTGTAAAATTTATATAGAAGATGGTGTAATGCATGAATCGTCATCAACATGAATCACAGCCATAAGATGGGGGTTAAATATTAAAGCATGGTCTCTCCCTTTGCTTTACCATTTTAGTAGTTCAAAGATGAAATGTTTCTTTTAAGGATTGGACCCTCTTCTATTTATTTTTGCAATTTCCACATGGATACAATCCAATGCAGTCCTCACTTCTTGTCGCAGGAGGATATGTGGTTTGCTTGAATTTGTGGGTTCAACAAACCCAAATGAAAGAAACAGTGATAACCAGGGCGTATGCCTACCATCAAAGGTTGACAGTGTGTTTATTGATGACCATATGAAATTCACTTAACTAAGAGTTTCAATTGAATAGTTAGTAACTGACATCCTATAGAGATTGAGTATGGATGCATGTGCTAGAAACATGTCTATAACAAATGCTATGTAAGCTACATTAAACACCTTCTTACTGGCATATTTATAGCTAGCTCAAGCTGAGAATGGAATACTTTGCAAGAAAGAAACTACTACTGCAAGTTATGCAAATCACTTCCTCCATTTTGGAATATTGATATTTAATTTTCATCAATAATTTCCCCTCTAGACATGCCAGACTCTGTAATTTTGGGAACAGGAATACCATAAATATCCATTCCCCCTACTGGTACATTTAATTCAGGAATGTTAATGTCAATTTTTTCTCTCTCTGTCTCTAACAATTCCTTTATTCTAGCCACTTCTGCTAGACTGGAAGGACCTACCATCTCCATCTCTCCTCGCATTTTTAACTATCTTAAATATTACGAAAGCTGATTCCAGAACAAATGTGTAAAGAAGAATTAAAGAATCAATATCTCAGACCCCTGCTGTAAATACTAGTTGAGTAGATCCACATCCCACTTCTGCCGGACTGGAAAGACCAATTAACCCCACCCAGCATAAGCAGTCAACACACTAGCTGTATTAAATATTAAGAAATAAAGTTTCCAGGACAATTGTATACAAACATTTCAAACCACTATGGTAAATATTGTATGAGTTGCTCTGCATCAAATTTCTGCTCGACTGGAAAGGCCAACTACCTCCATCTCTTCATGTATTTTTAACTCTTGTAAATATTAAGAAATATGGCTTCCAAAACAATTTCATACAAAAGGATTAGAGAATCAATGTTTCAAACCGTCATTGTAAATATTTGTTGAATTGCTCTGAATCTCACTTCTTCTGGACCAGAAGGACCAACTATCTATATCTATTCTTGCATATTTAAACATCTCAAACATTAAGAAATACAGCATCAGGAACAACTGCATAGAAAAACATTGAAGGATCAACATTTCAAACCGCTATTGTAAATATTATATGCGTTGCTCTGTGTTTAGGGTTTATTTTGGCGAGGTAATTGGGTTAGATTTTAATGATATCAAGTTTCCACAATCCATAATGTTCTCTTTCAATGATTTCTGGATTTGATTGTGTGAGAACTTTTGCATCAATGTTCCCGATCACACTCCATGATCCATCAGCTTAAGGAGAAAAATGAAAAGTTGCAGACCAAGACAACTTAAAGAGAAAAGGGAGGGGAGGAGGAGAGAGAAGGATGCATGAGGACCTAGAAGGACAAGACAAATGAAAAATAAAATAAATAAATTACCTTAAGCTCAGATGCATTACCTGCTCTATAAGACAGTACTGTCATGTCTCAGAAGCCTGTGCGTCAGATGCATTTTGTTAGACAGATTGGTACCAATGATAAATTGCTGTTGAGAAATTGATCATTATGAAATTTGAAATCCTAATGTCCACTAGTAACAAAAAGGGACTAATGGGACTGCAAGAAAGGTACGTTTTATCTAAAAGCTTACAATCCTAACATAAAAAAGTAAATACAGATGGGTCATAAATCCTAATATAAAAACAATACAGATACACCATATCTCTAACAGAGCTTTTCAAGAAACCATGCACGCAGGCACTTAATTGTTTTTGTTTTCTGTTTTTTAACAGTCACCCCATGCAGGCCATAATGCAATGTAGACAAAATACTCCTGCAGGGTATAATTCAACGATACCAATAGAAGTACTTATTACACAGCATTTCAACCCTTTTTGCTTAGAAAATCCGGCCAGGCAATAGAATGAAAGTAGAAAATGTTATTCTCACCAGAAACTAAATGAACTGAAAAAGGAACTCTTCTGATCTCTTCTATTCTCTTCTCCCAATGTATTATGGAATGCTTAATCATGCAAATGCAATGAATTAAACTGTAAACCCTCACATGGGCATCCCATTAAAGGCTTTCGTAATTCAAAAAGTTCCTGCTGCGGGCCGTTTAAAAAATGTGGGACCCAGGGACGCCTTAGCAAATCGTCAGGCGAAGAATTAAAGATCTTTTGATAAGCTACCCCGTGTCACCACATAAGGGACTCTGACTGTACGCGCATTGCTTTTGGCCGGCTACCCGTTACGGAATTCGTCAGGTAGTCGTTCTGAATCAATCAAATCAAATTGATAAGGATTTGTATGTCGGTAAGCAGCCTTTCGGGTGTCCAACGGTCAAACAGTGGAGGCGATCTTCTTTTAAGTTTAAGCATTTATTAAAACATTAAATAAATCAATCTTTTCTATATAATATTTGATTTGGGAATGCGTGCACTAGCCTCCAATTATTCTTTCCTTTGGACGAACATGGGGACAAAGGCTAAGTTATTCAAGATTTTTGGTCTAATAAATCAATATATCTTATTGAATATATTAAGTGTAAATGTCTCACCATGTGGCAACAATTAAAGTATATTTTATTGAATAATTCATTATATATATTTCATTTTGTGTCAATGTTTTGTTTATGAAAATTAAATAAAATAGAATAGAAGATTTTTATGATCTATCATGTGTCATCACCACTTTATTTTATGAAAATTAAATAAAATAGAATAGAATATTTTTATGGCCTACAAATTATAGAGTTGTAGGGGTCGAATTGACTCAATCATTTAATTTTTATATATTTTATTATTACTAATAATTATAAATTTTAAAAGAGATATGACCAATATAAATTTAATGATTATAAATACGGAATTTGACTTTAGGATCTAATACCATCATTGTTTCATCTAAAAGTATTTTTCCTTTTACTAAGTTGTTATTTATTCATAATAATGATAAACTACGTCTTTTCAAATTTAACAACTTAATAATTCACTATTGTGTAATTTGATATTAATTCATACTTAATAAAATAATATAATAATAAAAAATCTTTAAAGTGTTTTTATTGGTATTTTATTAGCATACCTATCTTTACTGTATGGTTCCATGGGGGGGCTTGGGCTTCTATTTTCGTGGAGCAAGAGGTCCCATAGGAAAAATAAAATTGTGCTACAGGATTAATCAGAATCCTTTCTAGAAAAATAGAAGCCCCTACATTTTAGAAATGGGGTTAGAAATTGCCCCTACAGCTTAGGAGTTTTCTATGCCACTTGTTGCACATCTAAAAAAATAAAATTCTTGCCAGAAATTAAAAAAAGGGGGAAAATGTCATTTTCGTTGTATTTTTTGGTGGCTCTTTCCTTTTCATACTCTGCACAGTAAAAACCAGAGCAGCAATGACCCTGCACAGCCAAAAAACAAAGGATCGACGACTTGCACACCCCAGCAAAGAGCACCAACAAACAGAGGTGCATTTGTATTTTCAATTTTAAATTTTATTTTATCAAATGTTAAGTTTTATCGTTGTATTTGTTTAAGTTTTTATGTATAAACATTGATACCATATGAATTATTTCTTCTAGACATTCAATAAAAAAATAAAATTATTTCTTTCGGATATCTCCTCCACTACTTTTACAGTGGAATTGTCTTCATAGAGTTCTAATGGCTTGGGCATTGTTATTTTATTTTTTTCACGTCTGCACATTAGAGCACTTGGTCAGCTGTTGGTTTGTACATAAAGGAGTCCAAACACAATTTGGCTTGTTCACGTCCATTCTGAGTGACCTTGGATGCAAAGCATATAGTACTATTTGATTGTATATTAACATCAGGCTGAAACTTTAAACACCAACTTCCTTATATTTCGAAACTTAAATTTTTAAGCAGAATTGCAACTAAATCCATGGGACCATGCACTTTAAAATATTCCTAAAAAAGTTAAGCAGCACCCGCTGAGACTTTTAAGGAAGCCCCCCTCCATGGGACCGCACCCTTAGAAAAAGATTTGTAAAAGATATATCTTGAGTGTTGAGAAAATGTCTCAACTTTGCTTTGTTTTTTAATTATTAAGTGGCAATTTGTAATTATCTTTTAGTTGTCATGAAAGTTGTTAAATGCAACTATGACAACTTTCAAAGTGTTTTTAATTGTCAAATTAGAAAGAGTATGAAAAAGGGGGAAGTTAAATGCGAGCTTGGAAAAAGATAAAGCAATTTTTTTAGTTGCTTGTGCACATTATTAAAAAATGGATAAAATCATAGCTTGGCTCAGGGAAAGTTTCTTTTCTTTGTGATTTATGCCTAAATTGTTTTAGAAATCATTCTTGATTTGTGTTTTCTCTCATACTTATATATTTAGTGCTTGAGTTGAAGGGAAAATAAGTTAGGTTGCAATTGTTGAAGCCATGAAGTGTTGCAATGATTCAGAGAGAGAAGTTGTATTGATGCAACTCATTTGAAGGATTAATACAAGTCTTGGATCTCTTTGGGTGTGGATTTTTTTCTCACAAGAGTTTCTCCACGTAATTCTTGAGTTATGGTTTGCATCTTTATTGGAATCTAATTTCATCTATGATTTATTATTATCTATTTATTTGGATGCATAAAATTATTCTTTATACTTTCATTGTAAAGTTTTATCTTGATTTTCAACATTGACAAGGATATCTCTTGACATCTTTTAATTTCTTTTCTAAAGATAAGTATGTTAGTAGAATCTACAATTGTAACATGTAAACAACATGGGTTAAAAATAAATTAAGAAATCAACATCATTTGAGTAATAATGAAGAAATCAATATACATAGATTAAAAATAGAAATAAAAATGTGTATGTCATTACAAATCTATATATCCTAAGTTATTCCTCTAGGACTCATTCCAAATGACCTTGCTTATATATCTCTTTAAAGAAATCAGAGCTTTTGTACTTCACATACATAATTTTAATAAAGAATAATAGTTAAAAATGGATGAAAAAATAAAATTCATTTGAATGATAATAGAATTTAATATACATAAAAATAAAAAATAAAGAGTCACATTTTTAATAAAAAATTATTTAATTTTTTTTAGATAATTAATTAATAAAAGATCAAATACATTATACCAACCAAAAAAGAAATAAGGGTGAATGTTCATTCGAATGTTATGTGCAACTTTATATACGCATCATAAAAGTGAGTATCTTTTACTAAGTTTAGTAAAAAGGTATTACTAGCAATTGCACCTTGGTGTAAAATGGTTATACTGAAGAGATTTAGAAGGTCAATTATCAACTTTTTATTTGTCTTTGCATACATTCATGCAATTCATGAGAATATTTTTTTAGAGTCACAAACACACTATCCTTTAGTGTCCTTATAGGGATAATTAATGTTGAGCCACAATTTTAAGGTATGGGCACCCCCTACAATTATTAAGGTCATAAATTTTCAATGTTTTGTTGCAGGTTTTGCATGTTTCCCACTATGGAATGATTTTTAGTGGCATATAATGCCTTTCATTTTTACTATCAAAGGAGGGTGAAATCAATTTGGAGAGGAGCATAGCAAAGAGAAAGACTTACACAGTAGGATGTGATGGTTCATAGCTTCTAGATCTAGGTGTTGTGTTTTATATCAAGTAATGATTTGATTTTATCCCAAATCTATAATACAATTAATAACCTTTGTAGATTGAGTTATTAAATGAAGATTCAACCTCAATTGAGTGTCTCCATGTGTATGGTATGCATTTTTTGACGTGTGTTGTTTAGTTGGCCAACCAAATAACATAAAATCCTTATATATATATATATATATTTCACAAGGTATCTTTTTAGGATAATAAAGGAAATGTATGAGTATGCTCATGGATTACTAAGTAGACTCATTTAATATTATGCAACTAAATATTTTTTTCTCAACGTATGCATAGAGCCTAGCTTGCTTGTGCATTTTGAAAGACCTAGTCTTTTGTAATATCTTGATTAAGGTATGACCTTGGGTTTAGTTATTGCATATTTTGTATGAATTCAAAGATTTTTTTTCATAAATGTATAAAAGCATTGATTTGTTACTAGTTCCTTCTCTCCATCATCCTATACACACTAAAAAAAGCAACATAAGTATCTTTTCAATTTTATCCATTTTAGTGTGTTCAAAATACCATGTTTGAATGTGCATAACATCACAAGGGGTTATTATATAACACATTAATGTGTAAAAATATTTTCTCTAACAAAGGTGCTTGACCTTTGAGTTTCGCAAACTAACATATAGGCATGAAGTGACAACTGAAGTAGGGGTGCACTATGTAGCATGTAGGTTTGTGTTAAGGTTAATTTTTAATTGTTGTAGTGATATTTACTGCAACACCTCAGGGAAACCCTCCTTTGTTTAAATAAAATTAAAAATTGAAGGTTTTACCCACCTTAACATTTGGTCCTAAATTACCCAACCATGAACATAGGATTCATGGTATTCTCCTTAGGTTTGAAACCCCCAACACTTGAGAGATTACCCATCCTTAAGGATACATGAATCATATATTCGATTACCAATAGTGTCAAGAATACCCTTGGACAACTTCTATTACCTCTTTTTCCCACTAATACTAGAAATTAAAAAATGCAAGAAAAAGGTTGATCAAAACTCAAACAATACTTGGTGATGTCTAAAATGTTGTGTTGATCTCTTTGAATGTGACTTTAGCTATATGCTAAAATTTGAAGATCTACAAGATGGCATAGATGAATTGGTTAATGTTACTACATTTGAAGAACTAGCCAACACAATTTTTGGGTGTTGGAGCTAGAGATTTTCAACTTCTACTTGCAAAAGTTGATGTTGTCAAAGAAATTCTAAAAAATATTATATCTTGTTAGTTCATGTTTAATCTATCTATAAAAAAGGAATTATTTGTTAGTGAACAAAGACTTAGCATTGCTATTAGAAATGTTAAATTCATTGAATCTCTATATGGAAATGTCCTCAATTGAATCTATACATTGGGATAACTCATAGAAAATATCCGTTGACATAATGAAAGGTCTAATACAACCATGGTTGAATGAACATGATGTTCTTACTTTTTATGATAAATCAAATTCACATCTTTTTATGTTATCTAGTGTAAATTATGATGAATTTCTTCTTCTATGCCATGTGTTTCCATTGAACTTTGTCATTTCCTTTTATTAGAGTTTTGGACTTTCCCATGTAGGCATGGATTTTCTTCAAAGTTCCACCCTTGGTCTCTTAGAGCCAAATTTTTGGACTTACCCTTTTTTGAGTATCTTTTCCACGGTACCCTTGATGCTTGTCCCTAGTTCTTGCATTCTCTCTTCCTCCTCCTAGTGTGCTAATGTTATTCAATGGGAATATATTTTTACTAAGTGATGAATTAGATTTTTTGGATGTTTAAGAACCTCTTGAACCTATGACCAAATTCAAAATTTCCATAAGGATCCAACATGAAAATGGGAAGAAAATGATTATGTTGTGTCAAAATTTTAGAGGTACAAGAACCTTTTTAACCTTTGACATGGTTCAAGAAGTGCAAATTTTTTTGATGTGCTAAATAAGAGGGAAAGGATGTTGTGGGTTCAAGAATTATTGAACTCATCGATAAGGTTCAAGAAGTTATAAAAGGTTCAACATGCATGGAAAAGAAGAGGGTTATAAATTCAATATGGTAGCTTGGGTTTCATTCCATGAAGTTGTAAGTACAATATTTAGACAAAGAAATTTTAGTTGCAAACATATTTTAACATTAAATTACACAAAACATTTAATAATATACCTTTTTAATGAATTTAAAACAAAAAAAAGGGAGGCCTCAAGATTTCCATTATTGACAATGAGTAGAAGCTCTATGAGAGTATCATAGTCAGCCTAACCCCTTTCCCCTATGGTAAGCATTCTCATACATTTGGTTTTCCTTAACTTGTATATGTGCTTGAGATCCCTCTTAAAAATAAATGAATTTGCAGCTAAGGAAATTGAAAGCATCCCAAGTTTGAGCAACATAGTGATCTAGATAAAACTAAAGCATCACAATTTCCAAACCATAGGAACAAAGTGCAACCTACCAATGTACTATACACTAAAATGAAAGTATGTGTTTACAAATAATTCAAATCTTGCATCAAAGATGCGAGAAGATTTATTCCTCATCCAGGTATTAGAAAAAGGGATTTTGATATCAAGGTATTAGAGATGGGAGAAGTTTGATATTAGGGTATCTAAGATGAGAGAAGCTTGATATTACTCTATTAGAAATGGGAAAACTTTATTACCTCATTGGGTTGACAAAAAAGGAAAAAGTCTTGTACTTATTGATGTATTGGACAAGGTTGAAGTTCAATACATTTTGAGGTATTGGAAAAGGTTGAAGTTTGATATGTTTTAGGATATCACACAAGGCTAAAATTTGAAACCTTCAAGTATTTAAATTCATCCTTTTTTGACACCTTGATGAGGTTTTAGAATTTTTCCATTTTCAATAGTTTGACATATCAAACTCCTCTCATCATTGATAAGTGGATAACAAACTTCTCTAACTTTTTAATATCAAACAAGGTTGAAATTCAATACCTTTGTGGTGTCCAGAAAATACAATAATATTTATTTAATTAAAGGTTTGAATAGGATAGAATCTAAAATCATTTGGTTGAGTCAAATTCAATACACAAAATTTTCTTTAACAAATGTAAAATTGCAACTCCACATTGATTATCCTTATAAGAATACTAAAGGATACTGTGTTTGTGACTCTAAAAACATATTCTCATGAATTGCATGAATGTATGCAAAGAAAAATAAGAAAATGATAATTGACCTTCTAAATCTCCTAAACATACCCATTTCACACCAAGGTGCAATAGCTAGTAATACTTTTTTACAAAACTTAGTAAAAAATACTCACTTTTGAGATGTGTATATAAAGTTGTACATAACATTCAAATTAAAATTTCACCCTTATTTTCTTTTCTTTTTTTGTTGATATAATGTATTTTATCTTTTATCAATTTAAATATTTTTCATTAAAAATGTGACTTATTTTTTTTATGTATATTATTTTTTCTATTATTATTCAAATGAAGTTGATTTTGCATTCATTTTTAACTATTATTACTTATTAAAATTATCTATGTGAACTACAAAAAGTTCTATATATCTTTAAAGAGATGTATAAGCAAGGTTATTTGGAATGAGCCCTAGAGGAATAAGGGTATATAGATTTGTAATGACATACAACTTTTTATTTCTATTTTTAATCTATGTATATTGATTCCTCTACCATTATTCAAATGATGTTGATTTTTTCATTTATTTTTAACCCACATTGTTTACATGTTACAATTTTAGATTCTACTAACATACTTATCTCTAGAAAAAACTAATGTAAAAGATGTCAAAAGATATCCTTCCAAAGGTATCATTTACAAAAAAAATTTAAAGATAAGTATGCTAATAAAATACCAATAATAACTCTTTAAAGATTATTTATTATTATATTACCTTATTAAATAGGAATCAATATCAAATTACACAATATTGAATTATTAAGTTGTTAAATTTGAGAAGAAGTATTTTATAATTATTATGAATAAGAATTAACAATTTAGTAAAAGGGAAAATACTTTTAGATGAAACAATGATGGTATTAGATCCCAAGAATTAAAACTTCTACCGTAGAAAAAGATAATAAAGAATTCTAAATAATTTGTTGTATAAAAAAATTAACAATTAAATTGTATTTATAATCATTCAATTTTATTGATCATATCTCTTCTAAAATTTTATAATTAATAATAATATTAAATAATATAAAAAATTAAATAATCCAGTCAACTTTCTTCTACAACTCTCTAATTTGTAGGTCATAAAAATCTTCTATTTTATTCTATTTAATTTTCATAAGATAAAATGGTCTTATCACATGATAGACCATAAAAATCTTCTATTCCATTTTATTTAATTTTCATAAAACAAGACATTGACACATAACAAAATATATATATAGTAAATATATTCAATAAAATATACCTATTTTTTATTGAATTAAAAATAGATTTTGATTTTTTTTTACTTGGACATAAAATCGAATAATAAGGTGAGACATATGCACTTACTATATTGATTTCTTATTAAATTGAAGATAGACATAAGAAATTTGGCATGGACCAAAAATCCCAGAATAACTTATCCAAGAGCATTCCCAAATCAAATCTTATAGAAAAGATTGATTGATTTATTTAATATTTTATAAATGCTTCAAACTTAAAAGAAGACCGTTAGATTGCAGTAACGTCGTGCAATTGGAAGGGCTGCGTGGCCGGCCGAAAGTAACGCGCGTACATGTCAATGATTATAGTACTTAGTAAACTTTCTTGTTGAGGCAGGGGAAATGGACACAATTATAGCAAAAGGGAATAAATAGGCATTTGACTATAGTTCATTTTTTTTTAATATGGAAGTTGTGGATAAGTATGGTAAATTTTATTCAAGTGGAAGGAGTTATTGATGATGACAGAGGAATATGCATTTTTATCAATTTATTTTTATATCAAATCAAAATAAAAAAAATTATTTTATTTTATTTTTTTAATTTTAGAATTCATGATATATAGTTTTTGATATGGATTGAAATTTAAATAGATTAATGTTTACAATGGATGGTTAATGATTTAATTGGGATGATTTTATTTGCAAATGTGAATTAATGACATTAGATTCTAAATATTTTTCAATGGAGTATGGTTGAGATGGTAATGATTTGAATACGCCTCAGAAATTATTTGATGCAAGACACCTTGAACTATTAAAGAGCAGACAAGGAGCTCTAACAATGGTTGTATTTTTTGAAATCACCTTCAAGAAATTAATTACAATTGTCTTACGAGATTTTGTGGAACATATTGCTATTGTAGTCTATTAGTTGCATAATGGAACCTTTAGTTATAACACATTCAAAAGCAATGCTATTTTATTCTTTAGGAAGAAGATCATTGCATGTGTGAGTTCTATTAGAGATCTATGAACAATATTTAAAGTTTGTAGAATGAACTTGTTTGATGGGCTCTAGCGATGTAACTTATAAAGAAGGACCAAGGTCAATGATGTCTATAGGAATATTTCTTATGGAACATGTAGTTAATGTAATTGTAATTGAGAAATAATTGAGTATGAGAAGTTTTCTTGTAAATAATAGAAAATAGGAAGGACATTTGTTTAAGAACTTTGATATCTATTATTAAACAAATATAATGTCTACTATTTAACAATATGAGTAACTATAATTTACCTATATATATCTAGTGCATACCATTCTCAAAGTAACTCCCAATCATTCCATGTAGGTATAATTATATGACTTATACATATTTTGCACATGCCTATAAATAATTGATCAAAGATGCTTGTCACAATCCATCTAACTATCATGTTGATAAGGGTGTGGTTTGGTGGTCAAGTCGCTTGGTTGTAGTGACGGCCACCAGGGTTCAAACCCTCGTTGGGCCAAAGTGCTCGCAAGCCTTGTGTCTTCGCTGGGCCAATGCACTCGCAGGTTTGGTTGTTTCTTGTGGTTTCTTGTACCCAATTCATAGCTCTAGTCAAAAGCATTTATCCCTAATAATATGGGTGCATTGGACCTTTTAAAAAAAAATACATCTGACTATCATATTTTTACAAGTAGATATCAATTTTTTAATACAATTAGCTATTTTATTTTCAATTTTCCATAGGAAAAATTATTGTACTCATGAGTAATGTTATATTACTCATTGGAGTCTTATGGTAAAGAGACATAGAAGAAATTTCACTACTCAAATTCAACCCACTAAAATAAAAAATCCTTAAAGAGGCTCAAATTAAGAGTGTCCACGTGAAGCACACATGGATGGGTAGAAATCAAAATATGAAGTTGTCAACTACATGTACATTCCATGTTTCACTTATCAACATGT
This sequence comes from Sequoia sempervirens, assembly GCA_007258455.2. Lineage (NCBI taxonomy): Eukaryota > Viridiplantae > Streptophyta > Pinopsida > Cupressales > Cupressaceae > Sequoia > Sequoia sempervirens. Next base: position 503 of record VDFB02261564.1, on the reverse strand, counting down.
TCCATGTTTATTGAGAATATACTATGTGTTTCTTTTCTCAGAGCATTGAAAGGATAATTATTCATCCACTATCTTTGATAGAGGTATTTTTAGTAATTTGATTTGATTTTCCACAACAAACAAGTAACATGTGGAGAAAGGGAATGCCTCAATTTTTCTTTCCCCAAGCTAAATAATTTTAAGATTATTTATTATTGTAAATTACCTTATTAAATATGAATTAATATCAAATTACACCATATTGAATTATTAAGTTGTTAAATTTGAGAAAAAGCAGTTTATAATTATTATGAATAAGAATTAACAACTTAGTAAAAGGGAAAATACCTTTAGATGAAACAATGATGGTATTAGTTCCCAAGAGTCATAAGAATTAACAAATTAGTAAAAGGGAAAACACTTTTAGATGAAACAATGATGGTATTAGATCCCAAGAGTCATAAGAATTAAAAACTTAGTAAAAGGGAAAATACTTTTAGATGAAACAATGATGGTATTAGATC
>VDFB02261563.1:0-22772 GCA_007258455.2 Sequoia sempervirens | reverse complement strand
CCCACTATCACCTATTTTAGGTTATATGGTTTTGGTTGATATCCATACAAGCTATAAGTTATCTTGATGGAGTATTGTGGGCAGTTGGCAGTTTCTTGTGATTATTGCAATAAGAGGCACAAATTAGGAACAAATTTTCCCATGCAAATTGGACCATATAGGTGTGCTACTGCCCTAAATGCTAGAAATATGGATCCAAAACATTTCAATTTTAATCTTAAGTTCCACCATAAAATAAAGTGTTTTGACTCAAATGCTATTATGATAGAGAGACTCAAAGTGGAATATGCTCATGTGCCAAGTATCGAAAGATTTCTAATTTAATGTGTAGATCACTATGAAGCTCAAAGAAGGAAAAATAACCATATGACCTTTGGAATAGTTCAGATTTTGTAACTTAGAATGGGTACCACACTCAAGCAATGACATTTTGTCTCCTTCCTTTGTTCAAACAAAGGTGGATTTGAAGCCTTTGTCACCAATCAATTGGGCAATTAGAGATGACATTTCAGAGGACTAGATGATGACATTTTAGAGGATTAGATAAACAAAGTCATAATGGATAGAAGAAAAGGATTTCTTGAAAGAAAGTTTCCAAAGAAAGTAGTGATAGTACCAAGAGGAAAGAGATCAAGATTTTTGAATCAAAGTTTGAGTGTTCCTAAGAATAGGATAATTCCTAGTGCACAAGTGCAAGCCATTAGTGAGGGCAATGAAAGTACTGGTGATGAAGATATCAAGAAGAAATTGAAAGCTTCAAGCAAGGTTGATGAGATTCCAACAAATTGAAATTGGTCAAAAAGAAGAAAGTTAAGTCTCCTTCACATATTCAAATGATTGCTTCCCCAGTTTCTTATGCAATGGCACCTATTCCTCTATCACTAGTTCTTACTCAGCCAAAGAATTTTCCTTTAGCTTCTACATCTTCTCTTTGCACTTCTATTTTGCCAATTCAATTTGGGGAAGAGGTAGCTGCAATGGATATGCAATTTGAGAAACATGTTGAGAGTGCTTCTAAGTGAGTATAGGCATCTTTGGATAGGAAGAAGAGAGCGGCTATTGCCCAACTTCTCAATTTGAGTGTCGTATCTAACTTGATCAAAGAAAAGAAAATTAATAAGCAGCTAAGGCTTAGAAAAGATGAGGACAAGAATTGCAAAAATGGCCATTTGTATGGCAAACAAAAGTATTCAAGAATTGTAAGTTGCTGATTTTCAGATTTCAAAATTAATTTGGGGCTTGTGAACAAGTGAGGCAACATAAAATGGCTGCAATTTGCAACAAAAAGTCTAAGGAGATCTTAGAAAAGATGGAGAAGCTAAGCCAGCTTTGAAAGCTAAAATATATTGCATATTTGGTCAATCCGGTGGCTAAATCAAGTGCAGCATTGCCTCCAAGGATAGAGGAAGGAGTACAAAAAGAGAATTGCATGAGTTAGTCTCACATGGCAGGGAGTTCAACAATGGATCACAAGTCTTTGTGATAATGGTTTGAGGCTTATTGAAGAGTTGTTTGCCTTGCTCAAGGAGGTTATGGGTCTCTTGTGACACTCAATGGATTTGGAGTGTGTGTTAGTTGCCAATACTTCTTCTTGTGGTAGCATCATAACTCATTTGGGTCCTATTGAGTTTTGGGGAGTGGATGAGTTGGTTAGATAAAAGGTTATTTCTCACTCTAGTGATAACCATGTTTTGAAGTGGATAGCAAATTTCTAGTTGATTTCTAAGATTTGGAATCCTCCCTTGAAGGTTGTCAAGGAGAATATTGAAAAGTTACAAACTGCTGAGCATGAATTTTTTCTTTCAACACATTTGTTTCTTGTGCGTTCATGGATGGTAACTTGGAAGAAGTAAAAGTTAGATTTGAGCAATTTGTACAGATGCACCTAAGAGGTTCTTCTTTCAATGTTGAAGGTTGCAATGAAAGTGGCAGCACTTGAGATTGAGGTGCCATAATTTCAGATGTTAACTGATCTCAAAGCCTCATGTTACCACTGCCAAATAGTCTTTTGAGAAAGTTTGATTGGCTAGTGAGAGGAATGGAACACCATTGTCGAAGCCTTCAAATGCTTGGCTAGTTGTTTTGCACATTTTGTTAATTCCTTTTAGGAAGTTGAGGAGTGTCATGTTTAGGTTGCTTTATTCTTTCATTGTTTTAGAATAGGTTTTCCTTAAGTTCCTTTCTTTTTTAGTTTTTTGTAACTCTTGGATAGGTTTGCTTTAAAACATTTCTTTTTGAGATTTAATTATTACTCTCAAATCCGTAAAATCTATACATTTTAACCTATAAATAAGTGCCTTGGAGACAAGGCATTCTTAAAGTTGTGCTTATGTTGTAAACATTGTCTTTCACATATTTGATCTAAGTTTTGTGTTCTTGTGTAAGATTTTATTAAGTGGATTGCTGAGAAAATAGTGTTGAGTATTGTCTCAGCACTACCTTCCATCTTAGTCACTTTGTTAAGGATTCATCTTTCTAAAATATTGCACTATGGCTTCACTATCAAAGTAAGTTTTCAATCCATTCTTGTGTATGTGTCGATCTACCAATTTCTGTTTTCAACCAGTCAAAAGACATGAGTTGTTTTAGTTTATCTGATTCTCTCATCTAGTTGCAAGTATTCTAAATAATGAAAAACCTTGTTTGTGAGATAAGAAACTTTCAAGTCTTGTGCTCAACCTTAGAGACTCAAAGAGATAAGTTAAGTTTATGTTTAGTTATTTTCCTTTATGTAAAACCCTCTCAATGATCTTGTAAAGTATAAGTAACTATAAATCTTGTTCATAACTTTAGGTTTAAGAGTACTGTTTAGTTTTCAAGGAGCTTCCCCTATTGATTTGTGTTGTTTCATTTTGTGTTGTCTCATAAGAGACAAATTAAAATTCTAACAAGGTGGATACCTCATCCAATAGGAAGTGTAACAAATTCTGTTTAGTTTTCAAGGAGCTTCCCCTATTGATTTGTGTTGTTTCATTTTGTGTTGTCTCATAAGAGACAAATTAAAATTCTAACAAGGTGGATTACCTCATCCAATAGGAAGTGTAACTCTTGAATCTCTAAAAGAGAAAAGAGTAACTCCTGTGGAAAAATGACTCATACTTTGACTAGCCTAAGAAAGTTAAACTATGTGTAGTAAAATACAAAATAAGCTAAATAAAATGAAATAAAACCTACACTAATTGTATTATTCAAAGAGAAGCAAGTCAAAACAAATGGTAATGAGTCTCATGATAATTTTGAAATTCAACTAAACAAACCCATCAGACTCATCCAATAGGAAGTGTAACTCTTGAATCTCTAAAAGAGAAAAGAGTAACCCCTGTGGAAAAATGACTCATACTTTGACTAGCCTAAGAAAGTTAAACTATGTGTAGTAAAATACATAATAAGCTAAATAGAATGAAATAAAACCTACACTAATTGTATTATTCAAAGAGAAGCAAGTTAAAACAAATGGTAATGAGTCTCATGATAATTTGAAATTCAACTAAACAAACCCATCAGTTCAGAATTTGCAATATAGAAGAATTCAAAAATCCAACATATATATACATTCGTTGTAGATTTTAAACATATTGAAAGATGATGCAAACATTGCTTTGCATTTTCTCTACCAGATGAGCCCCAAGAAGAAGAAAAGCAATGCTTTCAGCTTAGTAATGAACATGAAAAACTCACAATCAATCATCATTTTACATTAAGAAAAAGAACAATAGAAGAAGAAATTCTAAAGAAAAAATAAAAATTATCAAATGGATGGGCCAAACGAGAGCTTCTTGCAAGCAAGCAATTGGTGACCAAAGTCGAAAACTACAACCCATATCTCCACCTTTGATCAATGTGTGATTATGAATCTAACACAATTAACAAACAACCATAAATTGCAAAAATTACAACTCAAAAGGAGGTATTTTCTATATAATGATATAGCCACCCTAACCTTCTTCAAACCAATTGTATTAGTGTCATGAACACTTGTGGAAGTGTCACCAACAATAATTATGCAAGTGTGTCGGCAGTCCTACAACACAACCAATAGTTGCATCAGTGTATCAACAGGCCAGCAGCAAGAAACAGCTGTGTACTGTACTAGTAACCTAGCAAATGTCACCAAAAGTCATACCCTACAAAGTGGCAGTGCTACCCAAATAGGACAACACAATCAAAGACAGCCAAGAAATGATGTCTTGTCCATTTCTTGATATTTAAGGGTTATTTAGTACAAACATCGCAAATACTTGTATATGCAAGTATCAACACCTAATTAATTGTAGATCCATGACCATAGGAGTGATTGAGAAAATGAATTCAATTGTAAACGGTCGAAGTCTAGGGGGCAATCACAAGTTGATAAAACTAGAAAAATGTTGAATTACTATAAGAAAACTCCAATGATATTTATAAAGTTTAAGGAAGAAAAGCTTAGTGATGACACTACCAAGCTTGTTTCTACCACACATGGGTTTCGAAGGTAAAATTCCTTTGTGTTACTGTATGTTCTTGTTTAAATTTTGTTGTTAATGCTCATGTCTCATTTCCAGCAACAAATTGACAATAATTCAAGTACAATGTACATTCTAAAGCATTGTCATTTAAGTTTCTTTTCAAGTTGGAAATATAGTTCATGTTTTCAATCTGCAATTAATTTCCAGCAGGTAAAAATTTGAGAAATTACCAATGAATCTTAAGACAAAAATGTCAGTTCTTACATTATAGCATCATTCTAGTGTTTGTTCAAAGTTCAAACTATCATCTAAAAGTAAATACACACTTCCTCTCATATAGGAATGTTTACATATCTCTTAGTGTTATTCCTTTGCAACTCATTAATGGATTCCAACGATATTCAATAAAGAGCTTAACTATGTTAGTCAACAAGAGACATCTATTTATACACCTGCATATTTCATCCAATATTTCTACTTATAAAGCATCTATTATATCATATTTGTACTTATGATGCACCTACTATGCCCAGAAGCCATTGGGAATCCATTTGGTAAAAAATGTAGATAGCATTTCCTTCTTGTAGTAAATATAAAGTTAAATCTTCTCCAATCACAAATTTAACATAGTTGAGAGTCTCAAATTAATTAAAATAGAACTAGCTATTTCTGAAATATCAAAAAACAACATCCTTGTGTAAAATTTTATTAATAAAAAAGTATTTCTATATAACTTTCTAAGAAATAGATGAGTAAATACACACAGATATATTTTGGTTCTTAAAGAGGATGTAAACATTCCATAAGAAGAAGAAATTACTAGAATAGATGAAGAATCACCAAGAATGATGCATCAAAAGAAACATATAAACTTACCCAACTATGTATATCCGAAGGTATACCGCAGAGTCCAGACCAGCATGATCAATAAGCTCATCCTCGGGCATTTTCAAAGCAGCAGGCACCCAGCTGAGACATTTGAAATATGTTTTATAATTCAAATTGATGATTTTTCCAATTAATGCCCCTGTGCTTGTGGGGTCGTCCCTTTCCTTTTTCAAATACCATTTTGGAAAGTACACCCTATCATTAAATGGTTGTAGCCTAAGAATTCCAAATGCCAGCAAGAATACAGTCGCTGCGAGAATGTTAATGGCTGCTGCAAGCCCAATATCTCCAAGAGTTGCCATCTAATCAGTTGTAGTTGTCCCTTATTATAAGTACTTATCTCCTGAAATGTCAACAAAGGGATTATAAAGTCAGATAAAGATTTTCTTGCATGTTGACTTAACATAACTACAAATAAAATAACTCAAAGATAAAGATACAGTGTAATAAAAATTGCCAGGCAATGAGGTGTAGATTCATATGGAAATATGCATTTCATGCACCATCCTACTATAACTTCCTCATGTAAATTACTTTCATGAAGGGCACAATTAACAGGTGTCCATGATAGTCTATAAAGAACAGAGAGAAAAGTAACATTATTGATATAGAATAAACAAATATAATCTGAAAGCCTATAAACTCCAAATAAGAGATAAAATTTTCATGAAGCTCAAAAGGAAACATTAAATAAAAATTGGGGTCAATGGACCCAACTATGATCATGGCTCAAGAATGGCAGATTTGACAAGATGAAAACATTTAGTTTAACTAGAGACATTAACAACCATTTGAAAGTTAAAAGAAAAAAGTCAACCCTTGACTATAGAAATATATGCACAAGTGACAAAAGAAGACATCGGAAGCATACTGCCAAACAATGTAATTACACATACGGTAGCATGCATTAGTATCTATCCAGCAGCCCCACACACTATATCTAGCAATCCCGCACACCAAGGGATGCTTGTTAAAAGTCTGAATTCAATACTATGTAGTGGGCTGGAGCTTTTTCGCAGCACCACAATTATTTCATACTATAAAATAAATAAAAATTCTGTGAAATGGTTATTTGAAGCCATGTGCATTTTTGGACATGCTGATTCATGTGCTTCTAAATGCTTTAGAAATATGAGACAATGTTTCTCACAACTTATGCCTCAACACATTCCCCTCAGTAATGTGGTTCTGCTTCTTCCCAGCAGCATGGTTCAGCTCCTTCTTGGTAACATAGATCTACTCATCTCCAACCAGCCCCCCAACCACAAGGATAAATGCATATTATGAGTTTTTTCACTACCACCAAAGTTACTTCGGTCTTAGATGTTAGGTGTGGTCTTAGGGGGAGTACCTTGTTTCCTCTTAGAATCCCCCAACTTGGCCCTCTTGGCCTTAGGCACTCCTCAATGAATACTATAAAATCTTGTACTAGTCCTTTCGCAGTGATTGACAAAGTAACTAATGACTACTCCATTTCAGGCCCAAACTATGATACTCAATGAGACTTTTGTATCTCTTCATTATTCCCCTACTTGGCTATTTCTATTAGTTGACCACTTGTGTTGGTGATCCATAGCTGTATTGTATTTTATATTCCTTTATTTTTGGTTCTCCTTTGTGGGCCTCTCTAGGATTCTCTCAAGTCCTACAACTTTCTCGTGCAAACTGGTGTACTCTTGAGTCCCATTGACCTACTTTTGGTCATCTATGGAACATAATTTCTTTCTTTCTTTCTTCCTGAGAAATAAAATTGGCTCTAATAAATATTAAGATGATAAAGCATGTCCAAGAAGTTTTTAATAATAATTCTAATAAATTTATTTTCTTTACCAAAATATTGGATATTTTAAAATCCACAAATCATAAATCATAAGCCTTCTAGATCAATTATCTACTACTGTAACGTATATTCTCACAGCTTTCTGAAAATATATATTAAAGTGATTTCTTTGACGAATTACTGCATGGACCCACTGCTGTGAAGCCACAATGCAACTCTCAGTCCATTAGGGAAACTCAAAGGAACCAAAGGATTTGGAAACAACATCATAACAAGATAATTGAACAAAAAAGTTGTACATTCCAAGTCATTACTAGTGAACAAAACAATGGCCTGTTAAGCCAACTTCCACCTAAACTACCAGCATGGGAACAAAGCTCTTTACACTGACTTCAACTAGCAAATGGAATAGAGAGACAAACATATCCATGTGATGAGACATCATTCATATGATCTGGAAATGTTCTCTCAGAAAAATATGCATTTTTTCACTTATAATAATTCATTGTTTGTGACCCAAATTCTACTTTTTAATGGTAAAACACATTCCTTGAAGCTAAACTAGAACTTACACTTTGACAAAAAATAATTTATCTTTACAAGAAGGGTCACGAGCTTATCTAGATGAGATATCCACAAAAGTCTCTCTAATTGAATTTATATTTGTAAAATTTATATAGAAGATGGTGTAATGCATGAATCGTCATCAACATGAATCACAGCCATAAGATGGGGGTTAAATATTAAAGCATGGTCTCTCCCTTTGCTTTACCATTTTAGTAGTTCAAAGATGAAATGTTTCTTTTAAGGATTGGACCCTCTTCTATTTATTTTTGCAATTTCCACATGGATACAATCCAATGCAGTCCTCACTTCTTGTCGCAGGAGGATATGTGGTTTGCTTGAATTTGTGGGTTCAACAAACCCAAATGAAAGAAACAGTGATAACCAGGGCGTATGCCTACCATCAAAGGTTGACAGTGTGTTTATTGATGACCATATGAAATTCACTTAACTAAGAGTTTCAATTGAATAGTTAGTAACTGACATCCTATAGAGATTGAGTATGGATGCATGTGCTAGAAACATGTCTATAACAAATGCTATGTAAGCTACATTAAACACCTTCTTACTGGCATATTTATAGCTAGCTCAAGCTGAGAATGGAATACTTTGCAAGAAAGAAACTACTACTGCAAGTTATGCAAATCACTTCCTCCATTTTGGAATATTGATATTTAATTTTCATCAATAATTTCCCCTCTAGACATGCCAGACTCTGTAATTTTGGGAACAGGAATACCATAAATATCCATTCCCCCTACTGGTACATTTAATTCAGGAATGTTAATGTCAATTTTTTCTCTCTCTGTCTCTAACAATTCCTTTATTCTAGCCACTTCTGCTAGACTGGAAGGACCTACCATCTCCATCTCTCCTCGCATTTTTAACTATCTTAAATATTACGAAAGCTGATTCCAGAACAAATGTGTAAAGAAGAATTAAAGAATCAATATCTCAGACCCCTGCTGTAAATACTAGTTGAGTAGATCCACATCCCACTTCTGCCGGACTGGAAAGACCAATTAACCCCACCCAGCATAAGCAGTCAACACACTAGCTGTATTAAATATTAAGAAATAAAGTTTCCAGGACAATTGTATACAAACATTTCAAACCACTATGGTAAATATTGTATGAGTTGCTCTGCATCAAATTTCTGCTCGACTGGAAAGGCCAACTACCTCCATCTCTTCATGTATTTTTAACTCTTGTAAATATTAAGAAATATGGCTTCCAAAACAATTTCATACAAAAGGATTAGAGAATCAATGTTTCAAACCGTCATTGTAAATATTTGTTGAATTGCTCTGAATCTCACTTCTTCTGGACCAGAAGGACCAACTATCTATATCTATTCTTGCATATTTAAACATCTCAAACATTAAGAAATACAGCATCAGGAACAACTGCATAGAAAAACATTGAAGGATCAACATTTCAAACCGCTATTGTAAATATTATATGCGTTGCTCTGTGTTTAGGGTTTATTTTGGCGAGGTAATTGGGTTAGATTTTAATGATATCAAGTTTCCACAATCCATAATGTTCTCTTTCAATGATTTCTGGATTTGATTGTGTGAGAACTTTTGCATCAATGTTCCCGATCACACTCCATGATCCATCAGCTTAAGGAGAAAAATGAAAAGTTGCAGACCAAGACAACTTAAAGAGAAAAGGGAGGGGAGGAGGAGAGAGAAGGATGCATGAGGACCTAGAAGGACAAGACAAATGAAAAATAAAATAAATAAATTACCTTAAGCTCAGATGCATTACCTGCTCTATAAGACAGTACTGTCATGTCTCAGAAGCCTGTGCGTCAGATGCATTTTGTTAGACAGATTGGTACCAATGATAAATTGCTGTTGAGAAATTGATCATTATGAAATTTGAAATCCTAATGTCCACTAGTAACAAAAAGGGACTAATGGGACTGCAAGAAAGGTACGTTTTATCTAAAAGCTTACAATCCTAACATAAAAAAGTAAATACAGATGGGTCATAAATCCTAATATAAAAACAATACAGATACACCATATCTCTAACAGAGCTTTTCAAGAAACCATGCACGCAGGCACTTAATTGTTTTTGTTTTCTGTTTTTTAACAGTCACCCCATGCAGGCCATAATGCAATGTAGACAAAATACTCCTGCAGGGTATAATTCAACGATACCAATAGAAGTACTTATTACACAGCATTTCAACCCTTTTTGCTTAGAAAATCCGGCCAGGCAATAGAATGAAAGTAGAAAATGTTATTCTCACCAGAAACTAAATGAACTGAAAAAGGAACTCTTCTGATCTCTTCTATTCTCTTCTCCCAATGTATTATGGAATGCTTAATCATGCAAATGCAATGAATTAAACTGTAAACCCTCACATGGGCATCCCATTAAAGGCTTTCGTAATTCAAAAAGTTCCTGCTGCGGGCCGTTTAAAAAATGTGGGACCCAGGGACGCCTTAGCAAATCGTCAGGCGAAGAATTAAAGATCTTTTGATAAGCTACCCCGTGTCACCACATAAGGGACTCTGACTGTACGCGCATTGCTTTTGGCCGGCTACCCGTTACGGAATTCGTCAGGTAGTCGTTCTGAATCAATCAAATCAAATTGATAAGGATTTGTATGTCGGTAAGCAGCCTTTCGGGTGTCCAACGGTCAAACAGTGGAGGCGATCTTCTTTTAAGTTTAAGCATTTATTAAAACATTAAATAAATCAATCTTTTCTATATAATATTTGATTTGGGAATGCGTGCACTAGCCTCCAATTATTCTTTCCTTTGGACGAACATGGGGACAAAGGCTAAGTTATTCAAGATTTTTGGTCTAATAAATCAATATATCTTATTGAATATATTAAGTGTAAATGTCTCACCATGTGGCAACAATTAAAGTATATTTTATTGAATAATTCATTATATATATTTCATTTTGTGTCAATGTTTTGTTTATGAAAATTAAATAAAATAGAATAGAAGATTTTTATGATCTATCATGTGTCATCACCACTTTATTTTATGAAAATTAAATAAAATAGAATAGAATATTTTTATGGCCTACAAATTATAGAGTTGTAGGGGTCGAATTGACTCAATCATTTAATTTTTATATATTTTATTATTACTAATAATTATAAATTTTAAAAGAGATATGACCAATATAAATTTAATGATTATAAATACGGAATTTGACTTTAGGATCTAATACCATCATTGTTTCATCTAAAAGTATTTTTCCTTTTACTAAGTTGTTATTTATTCATAATAATGATAAACTACGTCTTTTCAAATTTAACAACTTAATAATTCACTATTGTGTAATTTGATATTAATTCATACTTAATAAAATAATATAATAATAAAAAATCTTTAAAGTGTTTTTATTGGTATTTTATTAGCATACCTATCTTTACTGTATGGTTCCATGGGGGGGCTTGGGCTTCTATTTTCGTGGAGCAAGAGGTCCCATAGGAAAAATAAAATTGTGCTACAGGATTAATCAGAATCCTTTCTAGAAAAATAGAAGCCCCTACATTTTAGAAATGGGGTTAGAAATTGCCCCTACAGCTTAGGAGTTTTCTATGCCACTTGTTGCACATCTAAAAAAATAAAATTCTTGCCAGAAATTAAAAAAAGGGGGAAAATGTCATTTTCGTTGTATTTTTTGGTGGCTCTTTCCTTTTCATACTCTGCACAGTAAAAACCAGAGCAGCAATGACCCTGCACAGCCAAAAAACAAAGGATCGACGACTTGCACACCCCAGCAAAGAGCACCAACAAACAGAGGTGCATTTGTATTTTCAATTTTAAATTTTATTTTATCAAATGTTAAGTTTTATCGTTGTATTTGTTTAAGTTTTTATGTATAAACATTGATACCATATGAATTATTTCTTCTAGACATTCAATAAAAAAATAAAATTATTTCTTTCGGATATCTCCTCCACTACTTTTACAGTGGAATTGTCTTCATAGAGTTCTAATGGCTTGGGCATTGTTATTTTATTTTTTTCACGTCTGCACATTAGAGCACTTGGTCAGCTGTTGGTTTGTACATAAAGGAGTCCAAACACAATTTGGCTTGTTCACGTCCATTCTGAGTGACCTTGGATGCAAAGCATATAGTACTATTTGATTGTATATTAACATCAGGCTGAAACTTTAAACACCAACTTCCTTATATTTCGAAACTTAAATTTTTAAGCAGAATTGCAACTAAATCCATGGGACCATGCACTTTAAAATATTCCTAAAAAAGTTAAGCAGCACCCGCTGAGACTTTTAAGGAAGCCCCCCTCCATGGGACCGCACCCTTAGAAAAAGATTTGTAAAAGATATATCTTGAGTGTTGAGAAAATGTCTCAACTTTGCTTTGTTTTTTAATTATTAAGTGGCAATTTGTAATTATCTTTTAGTTGTCATGAAAGTTGTTAAATGCAACTATGACAACTTTCAAAGTGTTTTTAATTGTCAAATTAGAAAGAGTATGAAAAAGGGGGAAGTTAAATGCGAGCTTGGAAAAAGATAAAGCAATTTTTTTAGTTGCTTGTGCACATTATTAAAAAATGGATAAAATCATAGCTTGGCTCAGGGAAAGTTTCTTTTCTTTGTGATTTATGCCTAAATTGTTTTAGAAATCATTCTTGATTTGTGTTTTCTCTCATACTTATATATTTAGTGCTTGAGTTGAAGGGAAAATAAGTTAGGTTGCAATTGTTGAAGCCATGAAGTGTTGCAATGATTCAGAGAGAGAAGTTGTATTGATGCAACTCATTTGAAGGATTAATACAAGTCTTGGATCTCTTTGGGTGTGGATTTTTTTCTCACAAGAGTTTCTCCACGTAATTCTTGAGTTATGGTTTGCATCTTTATTGGAATCTAATTTCATCTATGATTTATTATTATCTATTTATTTGGATGCATAAAATTATTCTTTATACTTTCATTGTAAAGTTTTATCTTGATTTTCAACATTGACAAGGATATCTCTTGACATCTTTTAATTTCTTTTCTAAAGATAAGTATGTTAGTAGAATCTACAATTGTAACATGTAAACAACATGGGTTAAAAATAAATTAAGAAATCAACATCATTTGAGTAATAATGAAGAAATCAATATACATAGATTAAAAATAGAAATAAAAATGTGTATGTCATTACAAATCTATATATCCTAAGTTATTCCTCTAGGACTCATTCCAAATGACCTTGCTTATATATCTCTTTAAAGAAATCAGAGCTTTTGTACTTCACATACATAATTTTAATAAAGAATAATAGTTAAAAATGGATGAAAAAATAAAATTCATTTGAATGATAATAGAATTTAATATACATAAAAATAAAAAATAAAGAGTCACATTTTTAATAAAAAATTATTAATTTTTTTTAGATAATTAATTAATAAAAGATCAAATACATTATACCAACCAAAAAAGAAATAAGGGTGAATGTTCATTCGAATGTTATGTGCAACTTTATATACGCATCATAAAAGTGAGTATCTTTTACTAAGTTTAGTAAAAAGGTATTACTAGCAATTGCACCTTGGTGTAAAATGGTTATACTGAAGAGATTTAGAAGGTCAATTATCAACTTTTTATTTGTCTTTGCATACATTCATGCAATTCATGAGAATATTTTTTTAGAGTCACAAACACACTATCCTTTAGTGTCCTTATAGGGATAATTAATGTTGAGCCACAATTTTAAGGTATGGGCACCCCCTACAATTATTAAGGTCATAAATTTTCAATGTTTTGTTGCAGGTTTTGCATGTTTCCCACTATGGAATGATTTTTAGTGGCATATAATGCCTTTCATTTTTACTATCAAAGGAGGGTGAAATCAATTTGGAGAGGAGCATAGCAAAGAGAAAGACTTACACAGTAGGATGTGATGGTTCATAGCTTCTAGATCTAGGTGTTGTGTTTTATATCAAGTAATGATTTGATTTTATCCCAAATCTATAATACAATTAATAACCTTTGTAGATTGAGTTATTAAATGAAGATTCAACCTCAATTGAGTGTCTCCATGTGTATGGTATGCATTTTTTGACGTGTGTTGTTTAGTTGGCCAACCAAATAACATAAAATCCTTATATATATATATATATATTTCACAAGGTATCTTTTTAGGATAATAAAGGAAATGTATGAGTATGCTCATGGATTACTAAGTAGACTCATTTAATATTATGCAACTAAATATTTTTTTCTCAACGTATGCATAGAGCCTAGCTTGCTTGTGCATTTTGAAAGACCTAGTCTTTTGTAATATCTTGATTAAGGTATGACCTTGGGTTTAGTTATTGCATATTTTGTATGAATTCAAAGATTTTTTTTCATAAATGTATAAAAGCATTGATTTGTTACTAGTTCCTTCTCTCCATCATCCTATACACACTAAAAAAAGCAACATAAGTATCTTTTCAATTTTATCCATTTTAGTGTGTTCAAAATACCATGTTTGAATGTGCATAACATCACAAGGGGTTATTATATAACACATTAATGTGTAAAAATATTTTCTCTAACAAAGGTGCTTGACCTTTGAGTTTCGCAAACTAACATATAGGCATGAAGTGACAACTGAAGTAGGGGTGCACTATGTAGCATGTAGGTTTGTGTTAAGGTTAATTTTTAATTGTTGTAGTGATATTTACTGCAACACCTCAGGGAAACCCTCCTTTGTTTAAATAAAATTAAAAATTGAAGGTTTTACCCACCTTAACATTTGGTCCTAAATTACCCAACCATGAACATAGGATTCATGGTATTCTCCTTAGGTTTGAAACCCCCAACACTTGAGAGATTACCCATCCTTAAGGATACATGAATCATATATTCGATTACCAATAGTGTCAAGAATACCCTTGGACAACTTCTATTACCTCTTTTTCCCACTAATACTAGAAATTAAAAAATGCAAGAAAAAGGTTGATCAAAACTCAAACAATACTTGGTGATGTCTAAAATGTTGTGTTGATCTCTTTGAATGTGACTTTAGCTATATGCTAAAATTTGAAGATCTACAAGATGGCATAGATGAATTGGTTAATGTTACTACATTTGAAGAACTAGCCAACACAATTTTTGGGTGTTGGAGCTAGAGATTTTCAACTTCTACTTGCAAAAGTTGATGTTGTCAAAGAAATTCTAAAAAATATTATATCTTGTTAGTTCATGTTTAATCTATCTATAAAAAAGGAATTATTTGTTAGTGAACAAAGACTTAGCATTGCTATTAGAAATGTTAAATTCATTGAATCTCTATATGGAAATGTCCTCAATTGAATCTATACATTGGGATAACTCATAGAAAATATCCGTTGACATAATGAAAGGTCTAATACAACCATGGTTGAATGAACATGATGTTCTTACTTTTTATGATAAATCAAATTCACATCTTTTTATGTTATCTAGTGTAAATTATGATGAATTTCTTCTTCTATGCCATGTGTTTCCATTGAACTTTGTCATTTCCTTTTATTAGAGTTTTGGACTTTCCCATGTAGGCATGGATTTTCTTCAAAGTTCCACCCTTGGTCTCTTAGAGCCAAATTTTTGGACTTACCCTTTTTTGAGTATCTTTTCCACGGTACCCTTGATGCTTGTCCCTAGTTCTTGCATTCTCTCTTCCTCCTCCTAGTGTGCTAATGTTATTCAATGGGAATATATTTTTACTAAGTGATGAATTAGATTTTTTGGATGTTTAAGAACCTCTTGAACCTATGACCAAATTCAAAATTTCCATAAGGATCCAACATGAAAATGGGAAGAAAATGATTATGTTGTGTCAAAATTTTAGAGGTACAAGAACCTTTTTAACCTTTGACATGGTTCAAGAAGTGCAAATTTTTTTGATGTGCTAAATAAGAGGGAAAGGATGTTGTGGGTTCAAGAATTATTGAACTCATCGATAAGGTTCAAGAAGTTATAAAAGGTTCAACATGCATGGAAAAGAAGAGGGTTATAAATTCAATATGGTAGCTTGGGTTTCATTCCATGAAGTTGTATGTACAATATTTAGACAAAGAAATTTTAGTTGCAAACATATTTTAACATTAAATTACACAAAACATTTAATAATATACCTTTTTAATGAATTTAAAACAAAAAAAAGGGAGGCCTCAAGATTTCCATTATTGACAATGAGTAGAAGCTCTATGAGAGTATCATAGTCAGCCTAACCCCTTTCCCCTATGGTAAGCATTCTCATACATTTGGTTTTCCTTAACTTGTATATGTGCTTGAGATCCCTCTTAAAAATAAATGAATTTGCAGCTAAGGAAATTGAAAGCATCCCAAGTTTGAGCAACATAGTGATCTAGATAAAACTAAAGCATCACAATTTCCAAACCATAGGAACAAAGTGCAACCTACCAATGTACTATACACTAAAATGAAAGTATGTGTTTACAAATAATTCAAATCTTGCATCAAAGATGCGAGAAGATTTATTCCTCATCCAGGTATTAGAAAAAGGGATTTTGATATCAAGGTATTAGAGATGGGAGAAGTTTGATATTAGGGTATCTAAGATGAGAGAAGCTTGATATTACTCTATTAGAAATGGGAAAACTTTATTACCTCATTGGGGTGACAAAAAAGGAAGAAGTCTTGTACTTATTGATGTATTGGACAAGGTTGAAGTTCAATACATTTTGAGGTATTGGAAAAGGTTGAAGTTTGATATGTTTTAGGATATCACACAAGGCTAAAATTTGAAACCTTCAAGTATTTAAATTCATCCTTTTTTGACACCTTGATGAGGTTTTAGAATTTTTCCATTTTCAATAGTTTGACATATCAAACTCCTCTCATCATTGATAAGTGGATAACAAACTTCTCTAACTTTTTAATATCAAACAAGGTTGAAATTCAATACCTTTGTGGTGTCCAGAAAATACAATAATATTTATTTAATTAAAGGTTTGAATAGGATAGAATCTAAAATCATTTGGTTGAGTCAAATTCAATACACAAAATTTTCTTTAACAAATGTAAAATTGCAACTCCACATTGATTATCCTTATAAGAATACTAAAGGATACTGTGTTTGTGACTCTAAAAACATATTCTCATGAATTGCATGAATGTATGCAAAGAAAAATAAGAAAATGATAATTGACCTTCTAAATCTCCTAAACATACCCATTTCACACCAAGGTGCAATAGCTAGTAATACTTTTTTACAAAACTTAGTAAAAAATACTCACTTTTGAGATGTGTATATAAAGTTGTACATAACATTCAAATTAAAATTTCACCCTTATTTTCTTTTCTTTTTTTGTTGATATAATGTATTTTATCTTTTATCAATTTAAATATTTTTCATTAAAAATGTGACTTTATTTTTTTTATGTATATTATTTTTTCTATTATTATTCAAATGAAGTTGATTTTGCATTCATTTTTAACTATTATTACTTATTAAAATTATCTATGTGAACTACAAAAAGTTCTATATATCTTTAAAGAGATGTATAAGCAAGGTTATTTGGAATGAGCCCTAGAGGAATAAGGGTATATAGATTTGTAATGACATACAACTTTTTATTTCTATTTTTAATCTATGTATATTGATTCCTCTACCATTATTCAAATGATGTTGATTTTTTCATTTATTTTTAACCCACATTGTTTACATGTTACAATTTTAGATTCTACTAACATACTTATCTCTAGAAAAAACTAATGTAAAAGATGTCAAAAGATATCCTTCCAAAGGTATCATTTACAAAAAAAATTTAAAGATAAGTATGCTAATAAAATACCAATAATAACTCTTTAAAGATTATTTATTATTATATTACCTTATTAAATAGGAATCAATATCAAATTACACAATATTGAATTATTAAGTTGTTAAATTTGAGAAGAAGTATTTTATAATTATTATGAATAAGAATTAACAATTTAGTAAAAGGGAAAATACTTTTAGATGAAACAATGATGGTATTAGATCCCAAGAATTAAAACTTCTACCGTAGAAAAAGATAATAAAGAATTCTAAATAATTTGTTGTATAAAAAAATTAACAATTAAATTGTATTTATAATCATTCAATTTTATTGATCATATCTCTTCTAAAATTTTATAATTAATAATAATATTAAATAATATAAAAAATTAAATAATCCAGTCAACTTTCTTCTACAACTCTCTAATTTGTAGGTCATAAAAATCTTCTATTTTATTCTATTTAATTTTCATAAGATAAAATGGTCTTATCACATGATAGACCATAAAAATCTTCTATTCCATTTTATTTAATTTTCATAAAACAAGACATTGACACATAACAAAATATATATATAGTAAATATATTCAATAAAATATACCTATTTTTTATTGAATTAAAAATAGATTTTGATTTTTTTTTGACTTGGACATAAAATCGAATAATAAGGTGAGACATATGCACTTACTATATTGATTTCTTATTAAATTGAAGATAGACATAAGAAATTTGGCATGGACCAAAAATCCCAGAATAACTTATCCAAGAGCATTCCCAAATCAAATCTTATAGAAAAGATTGATTGATTTATTTAATATTTTATAAATGCTTCAAACTTAAAAGAAGACCGTTAGATTGCAGTAACGTCGTGCAATTGGAAGGGCTGCGTGGCCGGCCGAAAGTAACGCGCGTACATGTCAATGATTATAGTACTTAGTAAACTTTCTTGTTGAGGCAGGGGAAATGGACACAATTATAGCAAAAGGGAATAAATAGGCATTTGACTATAGTTCATTTTTTTTTAATATGGAAGTTGTGGATAAGTATGGTAAATTTTATTCAAGTGGAAGGAGTTATTGATGATGACAGAGGAATATGCATTTTTATCAATTTATTTTTATATCAAATCAAAATAAAAAAAATTATTTTATTTTATTTTTTTAATTTTAGAATTCATGATATATAGTTTTTGATATGGATTGAAATTTAAATAGATTAATGTTTACAATGGATGGTTAATGATTTAATTGGGATGATTTTATTTGCAAATGTGAATTAATGACATTAGATTCTAAATATTTTTCAATGGAGTATGGTTGAGATGGTAATGATTTGAATACGCCTCAGAAATTATTTGATGCAAGACACCTTGAACTATTAAAGAGCAGACAAGGAGCTCTAACAATGGTTGTATTTTTTGAAATCACCTTCAAGAAATTAATTACAATTGTCTTACGAGATTTTGTGGAACATATTGCTATTGTAGTCTATTAGTTGCATAATGGAACCTTTAGTTATAACACATTCAAAAGCAATGCTATTTTATTCTTTAGGAAGAAGATCATTGCATGTGTGAGTTCTATTAGAGATCTATGAACAATATTTAAAGTTTGTAGAATGAACTTGTTTGATGGGCTCTAGCGATGTAACTTATAAAGAAGGACCAAGGTCAATGATGTCTATAGGAATATTTCTTATGGAACATGTAGTTAATGTAATTGTAATTGAGAAATAATTGAGTATGAGAAGTTTTCTTGTAAATAATAGAAAATAGGAAGGACATTTGTTTAAGAACTTTGATATCTATTATTAAACAAATATAATGTCTACTATTTAACAATATGAGTAACTATAATTTACCTATATATATCTAGTGCATACCATTCTCAAAGTAACTCCCAATCATTCCATGTAGGTATAATTATATGACTTATACATATTTTGCACATGCCTATAAATAATTGATCAAAGATGCTTGTCACAATCCATCTAACTATCATGTTGATAAGGGTGTGGTTTGGTGGTCAAGTCGCTTGGTTGTAGTGACGGCCACCAGGGTTCAAACCCTCGTTGGGCCAAAGTGCTCGCAAGCCTTGTGTCTTCGCTGGGCCAATGCACTCGCAGGTTTGGTTGTTTCTTGTGGTTTCTTGTACCCAATTCATAGCTCTAGTCAAAAGCATTTATCCCTAATAATATGGGTGCATTGGACCTTTTAAAAAAAAATACATCTGACTATCATATTTTTACAAGTAGATATCAATTTTTTAATACAATTAGCTATTTTATTTTCAATTTTCCATAGGAAAAATTATTGTACTCATGAGTAATGTTATATTACTCATTGGAGTCTTATGGTAAAGAGACATAGAAGAAATTTCACTACTCAAATTCAACCCACTAAAATAAAAAATCCTTAAAGAGGCTCAAATTAAGAGTGTCCACGTGAAGCACACATGGATGGGTAGAAATCAAAATATGAAGTTGTCAACTACATGTACATTCCATGTTTCACTTATCAACATGTTCCATGTTTATTGAGAATATACTATGTGTTTCTTTTCTCAGAGCATTGAAAGGATAATTATTCATCCACTATCTTTGATAGAGGTATTTTTAGTAATTTGATTTGATTTTCCACAACAAACAAGTAACATGTGGAGAAAGGGAATGCCTCAATTTTTCTTTCCCCAAGCTAAATAATTTTAAGATTATTTATTATTGTAAATTACCTTATTAAATATGAATTAATATCAAATTACACCATATTGAATTATTAAGTTGTTAAATTTGAGAAAAAGCAGTTTATAATTATTATGAATAAGAATTAACAACTTAGTAAAAGGGAAAATACCTTTAGATGAAACAATGATGGTATTAGTTCCCAAGAGTCATAAGAATTAACAAATTAGTAAAAGGGAAAACACTTTTAGATGAAACAATGATGGTATTAGATCCCAAGAGTCATAAGAATTAAAAACTTAGTAAAAGGGAAAATACTTTTAGATGAAACAATGATGGTATTAGATCCCAAGAGTCGTAAGAATTAACAACTTAGTAAAAGGGAAAATACTTTTAGATGAAACAATGATGGTATTAGATCCCAAGATTCATAAGAATTAACAAATTAGTAAAAGGGAAAATACTTTTAGATGAAAC
Organism: Sequoia sempervirens; assembly: GCA_007258455.2. Taxonomy (NCBI): domain Eukaryota; kingdom Viridiplantae; phylum Streptophyta; class Pinopsida; order Cupressales; family Cupressaceae; genus Sequoia; species Sequoia sempervirens. The sequence continues at coordinate 2,191 of VDFB02261563.1, read as the reverse complement.
AATGATGATATTAGATCCGAAGAGTCATAAGAATTAACAACTTAGTAAAAGGGGAAATACTTTTAGATAAAACAATGATGGTATTAGATCCCAATAGTCATAAGAGTTAACAACTTAGTAAAAGGGAAAATACTTTTAGATGAATTAATGATGGTATTAGATCCCAAGAGTCAAAACTTCTAGCTTAGAAAAAAATAATAAAAAAATTTAAATAACTTTTCCGTATAAAAAAATTAACAATTAAATTGTATTTATAATCATTCAATTTATATTGGTCATATTTCTTCTAAAATTCTATAATTAGTAATAATAAAAATAATAATATAAAAAATTAAATGATTAAGTCAACTCTCTCCTTACAACATTCTAATTGTAGGCCACAAAAATCTTCTCTTCTATTCTATTTAATTTTCATAAGATAAAATGGTCTTGACACATGATAGACTACCAAAATATTATATTATATTCTATTTAATTTTCATAAAACAAGATGTTTACATAGAGTGAGATACATATATAGTGAATATATTCAATAAGATGTACTTATTTCTTATTAAATTGAAAATAGACTTAGATTTTTTTGACATAAAATCGAATAATAATAACTTGTTCACACATAATGAGACATATATACACTTAATATATTCAATAAGATATATTGTCTTATTAAATTGAAGATAGAAATAAGAAATTTGGCATGGACCAAAAATCTAAGAATAACATGGCCTTTGTCCCCATGTTCGTCCAAAGGAAAGAATAGTTGGAAAATTGTGCACGCAATTGCAAGGAGTGGGTGGCCGACAGAAAGAAATGCGCGTACATGTCAATGATTGTACTAGTAAACTTTATCGTTTCACTTGCATTTCTTTTAATGGACAAAAATTATATAACATCAACAAGGGAATAAATGGGCATGGACTATAGTTCATTTTTTTTTTTTAATATGGAAGTTGTGGATAAGTATTGTAAATTTTATTAAAGTGGAAGGAGTAATTGTTGATGACATATAAAGGAATATGTATTTTTATTATTTTCTTTGTATATCAAATTAAAATAAAAAAACTTTATTCTTGTTTTTGGTATTTTAGAATTTATGAAATATAGTTTTCGATATGGATTGAAATTTTAAATCGATTAATGTTTACAATGGATGGTTAATGGTCTAATTGGGATGATTTTATTTGCAAGGGTGAATTTATGGCATTAGATTCTAAATATTCTTCAATTTAGAACATGGTTGAGATGGTAATGATCTAAATGTCTCATAAGTTAATTGATGAAAAGAGCCTTGAACTATTAAAGAGGGGACAAGGAGCTCCAATAATGGTTGTATTTCTTGAAATCGCCTTCAATAAATTAATTGCAATTATTCTAAGATAATAAAAATGTTGTAGTTAAAATAAACATGATCAATGAAAACATGAAAACATGGGAAACATAAATTTATAGTAGATAAGAATTAACGTACGTGATTTTGTGGAATATATTGCTATTGTAGTCTATTAGTTGCATAATGGAACCTTTAGTTATAACACATTCTAAAGCAAGGTTATTGTATTCTTTAGGAAGAAGATCATTGCATGTGTGAGTTCCATTAGAGATCTATGAACAATATTTAAAGTTTGTAGAATGAACTTGTTTGATGGACTCTAGTGATGTAACTTGTAAAGAAGGACCAATGTCAATGATGCCTACAAGAATATTTCTTATGGAACTTGCAGCTAATGCAAATTTCATTGAGAAATAATTGAGTATGAGAATTTTTCTTGTAAATAATAGAAAATAGGACAATTAATTGTTTAAGAACTTTGATATCTACTATTAAATAAATATAATGCCTACTATTTAACAATATGAGTAAATATAATTTACCTATATATATCTAGTACATACCATTTTCAAACTCCCAAGCATTCCATGTAGGTATAATTATATGACTTCTACATATTTTACACATGCATATAAATAATTAATCAAAGATGCTAGTCACAATCCATCTAGTTATCATGTTTTTTACAAGTAGATATCAGTTTTTAAAAACAATTAGCTATCTTATTTTCAATTGTCCATAGGAAAAATTCTCATACTCATGAGTAATGATATATTACTCATTGGAGTCTTATGGTAAAAAGCTAGAAAAAATTTCACTAGTCAAAGTTAGCCCACTAAAATAAAAAAAAATCCTTAAAGG
>VDFB02261562.1:0-88851 GCA_007258455.2 Sequoia sempervirens | reverse complement strand
CTCTCATATAGGAATGTTTACATATCTCTTAGTGTTATTCCTTTGCAACTCATTAATGGATTCCAACGATATTCAATAAAGAGCTTAACTATGTTAGTCAACAAGAGACATCTATTTATACACCTGCATATTTCATCCAATATTTCTACTTATAAAGCATCTATTATATCATATTTGTACTTATGATGCACCTACTATGCCCAGAAGCCATTGGGAATCCATTTGGTAAAAAATGTAGATAGCATTTCCTTCTTGTAGTAAATATAAAGTTAAATCTTCTCCAATCACAAATTTAACATAGTTGAGAGTCTCAAATTAATTAAAATAGAACTAGCTATTTCTGAAATATCAAAAAACAACATCCTTGTGTAAAATTTTATTAATAAAAAAGTATTTCTATATAACTTTCTAAGAAATAGATGAGTAAATACACACAGATATATTTTGGTTCTTAAAGAGGATGTAAACATTCCATAAGAAGAAGAAATTACTAGAATAGATGAAGAATCACCAAGAATGATGCATCAAAAGAAACATATAAACTTACCCAACTATGTATATCCGAAGGTATACCGCAGAGTCCAGACCAGCATGATCAATAAGCTCATCCTCGGGCATTTTCAAAGCAGCAGGCACCCAGCTGAGACATTTGAAATATGTTTTATAATTCAAATTGATGATTTTTCCAATTAATGCCCCTGTGCTTGTGGGGTCGTCCCTTTCCTTTTTCAAATACCATTTTGGAAAGTACACCCTATCATTAAATGGTTGTAGCCTAAGAATTCCAAATGCCAGCAAGAATACAGTCGCTGCGAGAATGTTAATGGCTGCTGCAAGCCCAATATCTCCAAGAGTTGCCATCTAATCAGTTGTAGTTGTCCCTTATTATAAGTACTTATCTCCTGAAATGTCAACAAAGGGATTATAAAGTCAGATAAAGATTTTCTTGCATGTTGACTTAACATAACTACAAATAAAATAACTCAAAGATAAAGATACAGTGTAATAAAAATTGCCAGGCAATGAGGTGTAGATTCATATGGAAATATGCATTTCATGCACCATCCTACTATAACTTCCTCATGTAAATTACTTTCATGAAGGGCACAATTAACAGGTGTCCATGATAGTCTATAAAGAACAGAGAGAAAAGTAACATTATTGATATAGAATAAACAAATATAATCTGAAAGCCTATAAACTCCAAATAAGAGATAAAATTTTCATGAAGCTCAAAAGGAAACATTAAATAAAAATTGGGGTCAATGGACCCAACTATGATCATGGCTCAAGAATGGCAGATTTGACAAGATGAAAACATTTAGTTTAACTAGAGACATTAACAACCATTTGAAAGTTAAAAGAAAAAAGTCAACCCTTGACTATAGAAATATATGCACAAGTGACAAAAGAAGACATCGGAAGCATACTGCCAAACAATGTAATTACACATACGGTAGCATGCATTAGTATCTATCCAGCAGCCCCACACACTATATCTAGCAATCCCGCACACCAAGGGATGCTTGTTAAAAGTCTGAATTCAATGCTATGTAGTGGGCTGGAGCTTTTTCGCAGCACCACAATTATTTCATACTATAAAATAAATAAAAATTCTGTGAAATGGTTATTTGAAGCCATGTGCATTTTTGGACATGCTGATTCATGTGCTTCTAAATGCTTTAGAAATATGAGACAATGTTTCTCACAACTTATGCCTCAACACATTCCCCTCAGTAATGTGGTTCTGCTTCTTCCCAGCAGCATGGTTCAGCTCCTTCTTGGTAACATAGATCTACTCATCTCCAACCAGCCCCCCAACCACAAGGATAAATGCATATTATGAGTTTTTTCACTACCACCAAAGTTACTTCGGTCTTAGATGTTAGGTGTGGTCTTAGGGGGAGTACCTTGTTTCCTCTTAGAATCCCCCAACTTGGCCCTCTTGGCCTTAGGCACTCCTCAATGAATACTATAAAATCTTGTACTAGTCCTTTCGCAGTGATTGACAAAGTAACTAATGACTACTCCATTTCAGGCCCAAACTATGATACTCAATGAGACTTTTGTATCTCTTCATTATTCCCCTACTTGGCTATTTCTATTAGTTGACCACTTGTGTTGGTGATCCATAGCTGTATTGTATTTTATATTCCTTTATTTTTGGTTCTCCTTTGTGGGCCTCTCTAGGATTCTCTCAAGTCCTACAACTTTCTCGTGCAAACTGGTGTACTCTTGAGTCCCATTGACCTACTTTTGGTCATCTATGGAACATAATTTCTTTCTTTCTTTCTTCCTGAGAAATAAAATTGGCTCTAATAAATATTAAGATGATAAAGCATGTCCAAGAAGTTTATTAATTCTAATAAATTTATTTTCTTTACCAAAATATTGGATATTTTAAAATCCACAAATCATAAATCATAAGCCTTCTAGATCAATTATCTACTACTGTAACGTATATTCTCACAGCTTTCTGAAAATATATATTAAAGTGATTTCTTTGACGAATTACTGCATGGACCCACTGCTGTGAAGCCACAATGCAACTCTCAGTCCATTAGGGAAACTCAAAGGAACCAAAGGATTTGGAAACAACATCATAACAAGATAATTGAACAAAAAAGTTGTACATTCCAAGTCATTACTAGTGAACAAAACAATGGCCTGTTAAGCCAACTTCCACCTAAACTACCAGCATGGGAACAAAGCTCTTTACACTGACTTCAACTAGCAAATGGAATAGAGAGACAAACATATCCATGTGATGAGACATCATTCATATGATCTGGAAATGTTCTCTCAGAAAAATATGCATTTTTATTTTTTTCACTTATAATAATTCATTGTTTGTGACCCAAATTCTACTTTTTAATGGTAAAACACATTCCTTGAAGCTAAACTAGAACTTACACTTTGACAAAAAATAATTTATCTTTACAAGAAGGGTCACGAGCTTATCTAGATGAGATATCCACAAAAGTCTCTCTAATTGAATTTATATTTGTAAAATTTATATAGAAGATGGTGTAATGCATGAATCGTCATCAACATGAATCACAGCCATAAGATGGGGGTTAAATATTAAAGCATGGTCTCTCCCTTTGCTTTACCATTTTAGTAGTTCAAAGATGAAATGTTTCTTTTAAGGATTGGACCCTCTTCTATTTATTTTTGCAATTTCCACATGGATACAATCCAATGCAGTCCTCACTTCTTGTCGCAGGAGGATATGTGGTTTGCTTGAATTTGTGGGTTCAACAAACCCAAATGAAAGAAACAGTGATAACCAGGGCGTATGCCTACCATCAAAGGTTGACAGTGTGTTTATTGATGACCATATGAAATTCACTTAACTAAGAGTTTCAATTGAATAGTTAGTAACTGACATCCTATAGAGATTGAGTATGGATGCATGTGCTAGAAACATGTCTATAACAAATGCTATGTAAGCTACATTAAACACCTTCTTACTGGCATATTTATAGCTAGCTCAAGCTGAGAATGGAATACTTTGCAAGAAAGAAACTACTACTGCAAGTTATGCAAATCACTTCCTCCATTTTGGAATATTGATATTTAATTTTCATCAATAATTTCCCCTCTAGACATGCCAGACTCTGTAATTTTGGGAACAGGAATACCATAAATATCCATTCCCCCTACTGGTACATTTAATTCAGGAATGTTAATGTCAATTTTTTCTCTCTCTGTCTCTAACAATTCCTTTATTCTAGCCACTTCTGCTAGACTGGAAGGACCTACCATCTCCATCTCTCCTCGCATTTTTAACTATCTTAAATATTACGAAAGCTGATTCCAGAACAAATGTGTAAAGAAGAATTAAAGAATCAATATCTCAGACCCCTGCTGTAAATACTAGTTGAGTAGATCCACATCCCACTTCTGCCGGACTGGAAAGACCAATTAACCCCACCCAGCATAAGCAGTCAACACACTAGCTGTATTAAATATTAAGAAATAAAGTTTCCAGGACAATTGTATACAAACATTTCAAACCACTATGGTAAATATTGTATAAGTTGCTCTGCATCAAATTTCTGCTCGACTGGAAAGGCCAACTACCTCCATCTCTTCATGTATTTTTAACTCTTGTAAATATTAAGAAATATGGCTTCCAAAACAATTTCATACAAAAGGATTAGAGAATCAATGTTTCAAACCGTCATTGTAAATATTTGTTGAATTGCTCTGAATCTCACTTCTTCTGGACCAGAAGGACCAACTATCTATATCTATTCTTGCATATTTAAACATCTCAAACATTAAGAAATACAGCATCAGGAACAACTGCATAGAAAAACATTGAAGGATCAACATTTCAAACCGCTATTGTAAATATTATATGCGTTGCTCTGTGTTTAGGGTTTATTTTGGCGAGGTAATTGGGTTAGATTTTAATGATATCAAGTTTCCACAATCCATAATGTTCTCTTTCAATGATTTCTGGATTTGATTGTGTGAGAACTTTTGCATCAATGTTCCCGATCACACTCCATGATCCATCAGCTTAAGGAGAAAAATGAAAAGTTGCAGACCAAGACAACTTAAAGAGAAAAGGGAGGGGAGGAGGAGAGAGAAGGATGCATGAGGACCTAGAAGGACAAGACAAATGAAAAATAAAATAAATAAATTACCTTAAGCTCAGATGCATTACCTGCTCTATAAGACAGTACTGTCATGTCTCAGAAGCCTGTGCGTCAGATGCATTTTGTTAGACAGATTGGTACCAATGATAAATTGCTGTTGAGAAATTGATCATTATGAAATTTGAAATCCTAATGTCCACTAGTAACAAAAAGGGACTAATGGGACTGCAAGAAAGGTACGTTTTATCTAAAAGCTTACAATCCTAACATAAAAAAGTAAATACAGATGGGTCATAAATCCTAATATAAAAACAATACAGATACACCATATCTCTAACAGAGCTTTTCAAGAAACCATGCACGCAGGCACTTAATTGTTTTTGTTTTCTGTTTTTTAACAGTCACCCCATGCAGGCCATAATGCAATGTAGACAAAATACTCCTGCAGGGTATAATTCAACGATACCAATAGAAGTACTTATTACACAGCATTTCAACCCTTTTTGCTTAGAAAATCCGGCCAGGCAATAGAATGAAAGTAGAAAATGTTATTCTCACCAGAAACTAAATGAACTGAAAAAGGAACTCTTCTGATCTCTTCTATTCTCTTCTCCCAATGTATTATGGAATGCTTAATCATGCAAATGCAATGAATTAAACTGTAAACCCTCACATGGGCATCCCATTAAAGGCTTTCGTAATTCAAAAAGTTCCTGCTGCGGGCCGTTTAAAAAATGTGGGACCCAGGGACGCCTTAGCAAATCGTCAGGCGAAGAATTAAAGATCTTTTGATAAGCTACCCCGTGTCACCACATAAGGGACTCTGACTGTACGCGCATTGCTTTTGGCCGGCTACCCGTTACGGAATTCGTCAGGTAGTCGTTCTGAATCAATCAAATCAAATTGATAAGGATTTGTATGTCGGTAAGCAGCCTTTCGGGTGTCCAACGGTCAAACAGTGGAGGCGATCTTCTTTTAAGTTTAAGCATTTATTAAAACATTAAATAAATCAATCTTTTCTATATAATATTTGATTTGGGAATGCGTGCACTAGCCTCCAATTATTCTTTCCTTTGGACGAACATGGGGACAAAGGCTAAGTTATTCAAGATTTTTGGTCTAATAAATCAATATATCTTATTGAATATATTAAGTGTAAATGTCTCACCATGTGGCAACAATTAAAGTATATTTTATTGAATAATTCATTATATATATTTCATTTTGTGTCAATGTTTTGTTTATGAAAATTAAATAAAATAGAATAGAAGATTTTTATGATCTATCATGTGTCATCACCACTTTATTTTATGAAAATTAAATAAAATAGAATAGAATATTTTTATGGCCTACAAATTATAGAGTTGTAGGGGTCGAATTGACTCAATCATTTAATTTTTATATATTTTATTATTACTAATAATTATAAATTTTAAAAGAGATATGACCAATATAAATTTAATGATTATAAATACGGAATTTGACTTTAGGATCTAATACCATCATTGTTTCATCTAAAAGTATTTTTCCTTTTACTAAGTTGTTATTTATTCATAATAATGATAAACTACGTCTTTTCAAATTTAACAACTTAATAATTCACTATTGTGTAATTTGATATTAATTCATACTTAATAAAATAATATAATAATAAAAAATCTTTAAAGTGTTTTTATTGGTATTTTATTAGCATACCTATCTTTACTGTATGGTTCCATGGGGGGGCTTGGGCTTCTATTTTCGTGGAGCAAGAGGTCCCATAGGAAAAATAAAATTGTGCTACAGGATTAATCAGAATCCTTTCTAGAAAAATAGAAGCCCCTACATTTTAGAAATGGGGTTAGAAATTGCCCCTACAGCTTAGGAGTTTTCTATGCCACTTGTTGCACATCTAAAAAAATAAAATTCTTGCCAGAAATTAAAAAAAGGGGGAAAATGTCATTTTCGTTGTATTTTTTGGTGGCTCTTTCCTTTTCATACTCTGCACAGTAAAAACCAGAGCAGCAATGACCCTGCACAGCCAAAAAACAAAGGATCGACGACTTGCACACCCCAGCAAAGAGCACCAACAAACAGAGGTGCATTTGTATTTTCAATTTTAAATTTTATTTTATCAAATGTTAAGTTTTATCGTTGTATTTGTTTAAGTTTTTATGTATAAACATTGATACCATATGAATTATTTCTTCTAGACATTCAATAAAAAAATAAAATTATTTCTTTCGGATATCTCCTCCACTACTTTTACAGTGGAATTGTCTTCATAGAGTTCTAATGGCTTGGGCATTGTTATTTTATTTTTTTCACGTCTGCACATTAGAGCACTTGGTCAGCTGTTGGTTTGTACATAAAGGAGTCCAAACACAATTTGGCTTGTTCACGTCCATTCTGAGTGACCTTGGATGCAAAGCATATAGTACTATTTGATTGTATATTAACATCAGGCTGAAACTTTAAACACCAACTTCCTTATATTTCGAAACTTAAATTTTTAAGCAGAATTGCAACTAAATCCATGGGACCATGCACTTTAAAATATTCCTAAAAAAGTTAAGCAGCACCCGCTGAGACTTTTAAGGAAGCCCCCCTCCATGGGACCGCACCCTTAGAAAAAGATTTGTAAAAGATATATCTTGAGTGTTGAGAAAATGTCTCAACTTTGCTTTGTTTTTTAATTATTAAGTGGCAATTTGTAATTATCTTTTAGTTGTCATGAAAGTTGTTAAATGCAACTATGACAACTTTCAAAGTGTTTTTAATTGTCAAATTAGAAAGAGTATGAAAAAGGGGGAAGTTAAATGCGAGCTTGGAAAAAGATAAAGCAATTTTTTTAGTTGCTTGTGCACATTATTAAAAAATGGATAAAATCATAGCTTGGCTCAGGGAAAGTTTCTTTTCTTTGTGATTTATGCCTAAATTGTTTTAGAAATCATTCTTGATTTGTGTTTTCTCTCATACTTATATATTTAGTGCTTGAGTTGAAGGGAAAATAAGTTAGGTTGCAATTGTTGAAGCCATGAAGTGTTGCAATGATTCAGAGAGAGAAGTTGTATTGATGCAACTCATTTGAAGGATTAATACAAGTCTTGGATCTCTTTGGGTGTGGATTTTTTTCTCACAAGAGTTTCTCCACGTAATTCTTGAGTTATGGTTTGCATCTTTATTGGAATCTAATTTCATCTATGATTTATTATTATCTATTTATTTGGATGCATAAAATTATTCTTTATACTTTCATTGTAAAGTTTTATCTTGATTTTCAACATTGACAAGGATATCTCTTGACATCTTTTAATTTCTTTTCTAAAGATAAGTATGTTAGTAGAATCTACAATTGTAACATGTAAACAACATGGGTTAAAAATAAATTAAGAAATCAACATCATTTGAGTAATAATGAAGAAATCAATATACATAGATTAAAAATAGAAATAAAAATGTGTATGTCATTACAAATCTATATATCCTAAGTTATTCCTCTAGGACTCATTCCAAATGACCTTGCTTATATATCTCTTTAAAGAAATCAGAGCTTTTGTACTTCACATACATAATTTTAATAAAGAATAATAGTTAAAAATGGATGAAAAAATAAAATTCATTTGAATGATAATAGAATTTAATATACATAAAAATAAAAAATAAAGAGTCACATTTTTAATAAAAAATTATTTAATTTTTTTTAGATAATTAATTAATAAAAGATCAAATACATTATACCAACCAAAAAAGAAATAAGGGTGAATGTTCATTCGAATGTTATGTGCAACTTTATATACGCATCATAAAAGTGAGTATCTTTTACTAAGTTTAGTAAAAAGGTATTACTAGCAATTGCACCTTGGTGTAAAATGGTTATACTGAAGAGATTTAGAAGGTCAATTATCAACTTTTTATTTGTCTTTGCATACATTCATGCAATTCATGAGAATATTTTTTTAGAGTCACAAACACACTATCCTTTAGTGTCCTTATAGGGATAATTAATGTTGAGCCACAATTTTAAGGTATGGGCACCCCCTACAATTATTAAGGTCATAAATTTTCAATGTTTTGTTGCAGGTTTTGCATGTTTCCCACTATGGAATGATTTTTAGTGGCATATAATGCCTTTCATTTTTACTATCAAAGGAGGGTGAAATCAATTTGGAGAGGAGCATAGCAAAGAGAAAGACTTACACAGTAGGATGTGATGGTTCATAGCTTCTAGATCTAGGTGTTGTGTTTTATATCAAGTAATGATTTGATTTTATCCCAAATCTATAATACAATTAATAACCTTTGTAGATTGAGTTATTAAATGAAGATTCAACCTCAATTGAGTGTCTCCATGTGTATGGTATGCATTTTTTGACGTGTGTTGTTTAGTTGGCCAACCAAATAACATAAAATCCTTATATATATATATATATATTTCACAAGGTATCTTTTTAGGATAATAAAGGAAATGTATGAGTATGCTCATGGATTACTAAGTAGACTCATTTAATATTATGCAACTAAATATTTTTTTCTCAACGTATGCATAGAGCCTAGCTTGCTTGTGCATTTTGAAAGACCTAGTCTTTTGTAATATCTTGATTAAGGTATGACCTTGGGTTTAGTTATTGCATATTTTGTATGAATTCAAAGATTTTTTTTCATAAATGTATAAAAGCATTGATTTGTTACTAGTTCCTTCTCTCCATCATCCTATACACACTAAAAAAAGCAACATAAGTATCTTTTCAATTTTATCCATTTTAGTGTGTTCAAAATACCATGTTTGAATGTGCATAACATCACAAGGGGTTATTATATAACACATTAATGTGTAAAAATATTTTCTCTAACAAAGGTGCTTGACCTTTGAGTTTCGCAAACTAACATATAGGCATGAAGTGACAACTGAAGTAGGGGTGCACTATGTAGCATGTAGGTTTGTGTTAAGGTTAATTTTTAATTGTTGTAGTGATATTTACTGCAACACCTCAGGGAAACCCTCCTTTGTTTAAATAAAATTAAAAATTGAAGGTTTTACCCACCTTAACATTTGGTCCTAAATTACCCAACCATGAACATAGGATTCATGGTATTCTCCTTAGGTTTGAAACCCCCAACACTTGAGAGATTACCCATCCTTAAGGATACATGAATCATATATTCGATTACCAATAGTGTCAAGAATACCCTTGGACAACTTCTATTACCTCTTTTTCCCACTAATACTAGAAATAAAAAAATGCAAGAAAAAGGTTGATCAAAACTCAAACAATACTTGGTGATGTCTAAAATGTTGTGTTGATCTCTTTGAATGTGACTTTAGCTATATGCTAAAATTTGAAGATCTACAAGATGGCATAGATGAATTGGTTAATGTTACTACATTTGAAGAACTAGCCAACACAATTTTTGGGTGTTGGAGCTAGAGATTTTCAACTTCTACTTGCAAAAGTTGATGTTGTCAAAGAAATTCTAAAAAATATTATATCTTGTTAGTTCATGTTTAATCTATCTATAAAAAAGGAATTATTTGTTAGTGAACAAAGACTTAGCATTGCTATTAGAAATGTTAAATTCATTGAATCTCTATATGGAAATGTCCTCAATTGAATCTATACATTGGGATAACTCATAGAAAATATCCGTTGACATAATGAAAGGTCTAATACAACCATGGTTGAATGAACATGATGTTCTTACTTTTTATGATAAATCAAATTCACATCTTTTTATGTTATCTAGTGTAAATTATGATGAATTTCTTCTTCTATGCCATGTGTTTCCATTGAACTTTGTCATTTCCTTTTATTAGAGTTTTGGACTTTCCCATGTAGGCATGGATTTTCTTCAAAGTTCCACCCTTGGTCTCTTAGAGCCAAATTTTTGGACTTACCCTTTTTTGAGTATCTTTTCCACGGTACCCTTGATGCTTGTCCCTAGTTCTTGCATTCTCTCTTCCTCCTCCTAGTGTGCTAATGTTATTCAATGGGAATATATTTTTACTAAGTGATGAATTAGATTTTTTGGATGTTTAAGAACCTCTTGAACCTATGACCAAATTCAAAATTTCCATAAGGATCCAACATGAAAATGGGAAGAAAATGATTATGTTGTGTCAAAATTTTAGAGGTACAAGAACCTTTTTAACCTTTGACATGGTTCAAGAAGTGCAAATTTTTTTGATGTGCTAAATAAGAGGGAAAGGATGTTGTGGGTTCAAGAATTATTGAACTCATCGATAAGGTTCAAGAAGTTATAAAAGGTTCAACATGCATGGAAAAGAAGAGGGTTATAAATTCAATATGGTAGCTTGGGTTTCATTCCATGAAGTTGTAAGTACAATATTTAGACAAAGAAATTTTAGTTGCAAACATATTTTAACATTAAATTACACAAAACATTTAATAATATACCTTTTTAATGAATTTAAAACAAAAAAAAGGGAGGCCTCAAGATTTCCATTATTGACAATGAGTAGAAGCTCTATGAGAGTATCATAGTCAGCCTAACCCCTTTCCCCTATGGTAAGCATTCTCATACATTTGGTTTTCCTTAACTTGTATATGTGCTTGAGATCCCTCTTAAAAATAAATGAATTTGCAGCTAAGGAAATTGAAAGCATCCCAAGTTTGAGCAACATAGTGATCTAGATAAAACTAAAGCATCACAATTTCCAAACCATAGGAACAAAGTGCAACCTACCAATGTACTATACACTAAAATGAAAGTATGTGTTTACAAATAATTCAAATCTTGCATCAAAGATGCGAGAAGATTTATTCCTCATCCAGGTATTAGAAAAAGGGATTTTGATATCAAGGTATTAGAGATGGGAGAAGTTTGATATTAGGGTATCTAAGATGAGAGAAGCTTGATATTACTCTATTAGAAATGGGAAAACTTTATTACCTCATTGGGTTGACAAAAAAGGAAAAAGTCTTGTACTTATTGATGTATTGGACAAGGTTGAAGTTCAATACATTTTGAGGTATTGGAAAAGGTTGAAGTTTGATATGTTTTAGGATATCACACAAGGCTAAAATTTGAAACCTTCAAGTATTTAAATTCATCCTTTTTTGACACCTTGATGAGGTTTTAGAATTTTTCCATTTTCAATAGTTTGACATATCAAACTCCTCTCATCATTGATAAGTGGATAACAAACTTCTCTAACTTTTTAATATCAAACAAGGTTGAAATTCAATACCTTTGTGGTGTCCAGAAAATACAATAATATTTATTTAATTAAAGGTTTGAATAGGATAGAATCTAAAATCATTTGGTTGAGTCAAATTCAATACACAAAATTTTCTTTAACAAATGTAAAATTGCAACTCCACATTGATTATCCTTATAAGAATACTAAAGGATACTGTGTTTGTGACTCTAAAAACATATTCTCATGAATTGCATGAATGTATGCAAAGAAAAATAAGAAAATGATAATTGACCTTCTAAATCTCCTAAACATACCCATTTCACACCAAGGTGCAATAGCTAGTAATACTTTTTTACAAAACTTAGTAAAAAATACTCACTTTTGAGATGTGTATATAAAGTTGTACATAACATTCAAATTAAAATTTCACCCTTATTTTCTTTTCTTTTTTTGTTGATATAATGTATTTTATCTTTTATCAATTTAAATATTTTTCATTAAAAATGTGACTTATTTTTTTTATGTATATTATTTTTTCTATTATTATTCAAATGAAGTTGATTTTGCATTCATTTTTAACTATTATTACTTATTAAAATTATCTATGTGAACTACAAAAAGTTCTATATATCTTTAAAGAGATGTATAAGCAAGGTTATTTGGAATGAGCCCTAGAGGAATAAGGGTATATAGATTTGTAATGACATACAACTTTTTATTTCTATTTTTAATCTATGTATATTGATTCCTCTACCATTATTCAAATGATGTTGATTTTTTCATTTATTTTTAACCCACATTGTTTACATGTTACAATTTTAGATTCTACTAACATACTTATCTCTAGAAAAAACTAATGTAAAAGATGTCAAAAGATATCCTTCCAAAGGTATCATTTACAAAAAAAATTTAAAGATAAGTATGCTAATAAAATACCAATAATAACTCTTTAAAGATTATTTATTATTATATTACCTTATTAAATAGGAATCAATATCAAATTACACAATATTGAATTATTAAGTTGTTAAATTTGAGAAGAAGTATTTTATAATTATTATGAATAAGAATTAACAATTTAGTAAAAGGGAAAATACTTTTAGATGAAACAATGATGGTATTAGATCCCAAGAATTAAAACTTCTACCGTAGAAAAAGATAATAAAGAATTCTAAATAATTTGTTGTATAAAAAAATTAACAATTAAATTGTATTTATAATCATTCAATTTTATTGATCATATCTCTTCTAAAATTTTATAATTAATAATAATATTAAATAATATAAAAAATTAAATAATCCAGTCAACTTTCTTCTACAACTCTCTAATTTGTAGGTCATAAAAATCTTCTATTTTATTCTATTTAATTTTCATAAGATAAAATGGTCTTATCACATGATAGACCATAAAAATCTTCTATTCCATTTTATTTAATTTTCATAAAACAAGACATTGACACATAACAAAATATATATATAGTAAATATATTCAATAAAATATACCTATTTTTTATTGAATTAAAAATAGATTTTGATTTTTTTTTGACTTGGACATAAAATCGAATAATAAGGTGAGACATATGCACTTACTATATTGATTTCTTATTAAATTGAAGATAGACATAAGAAATTTGGCATGGACCAAAAATCCCAGAATAACTTATCCAAGAGCATTCCCAAATCAAATCTTATAGAAAAGATTGATTGATTTATTTAATATTTTATAAATGCTTCAAACTTAAAAGAAGACCGTTAGATTGCAGTAACGTCGTGCAATTGGAAGGGCTGCGTGGCCGGCCGAAAGTAACGCGCGTACATGTCAATGATTATAGTACTTAGTAAACTTTCTTGTTGAGGCAGGGGAAATGGACACAATTATAGCAAAAGGGAATAAATAGGCATTTGACTATAGTTCATTTTTTTTTAATATGGAAGTTGTGGATAAGTATGGTAAATTTTATTCAAGTGGAAGGAGTTATTGATGATGACAGAGGAATATGCATTTTTATCAATTTATTTTTATATCAAATCAAAATAAAAAAAATTATTTTATTTTATTTTTTTAATTTTAGAATTCATGATATATAGTTTTTGATATGGATTGAAATTTAAATAGATTAATGTTTACAATGGATGGTTAATGATTTAATTGGGATGATTTTATTTGCAAATGTGAATTAATGACATTAGATTCTAAATATTTTTCAATGGAGTATGGTTGAGATGGTAATGATTTGAATACGCCTCAGAAATTATTTGATGCAAGACACCTTGAACTATTAAAGAGCAGACAAGGAGCTCTAACAATGGTTGTATTTTTTGAAATCACCTTCAAGAAATTAATTACAATTGTCTTACGAGATTTTGTGGAACATATTGCTATTGTAGTCTATTAGTTGCATAATGGAACCTTTAGTTATAACACATTCAAAAGCAATGCTATTTTATTCTTTAGGAAGAAGATCATTGCATGTGTGAGTTCTATTAGAGATCTATGAACAATATTTAAAGTTTGTAGAATGAACTTGTTTGATGGGCTCTAGCGATGTAACTTATAAAGAAGGACCAAGGTCAATGATGTCTATAGGAATATTTCTTATGGAACATGTAGTTAATGTAATTGTAATTGAGAAATAATTGAGTATGAGAAGTTTTCTTGTAAATAATAGAAAATAGGAAGGACATTTGTTTAAGAACTTTGATATCTATTATTAAACAAATATAATGTCTACTATTTAACAATATGAGTAACTATAATTTACCTATATATATCTAGTGCATACCATTCTCAAAGTAACTCCCAATCATTCCATGTAGGTATAATTATATGACTTATACATATTTTGCACATGCCTATAAATAATTGATCAAAGATGCTTGTCACAATCCATCTAACTATCATGTTGATAAGGGTGTGGTTTGGTGGTCAAGTCGCTTGGTTGTAGTGACGGCCACCAGGGTTCAAACCCTCGTTGGGCCAAAGTGCTCGCAAGCCTTGTGTCTTCGCTGGGCCAATGCACTCGCAGGTTTGGTTGTTTCTTGTGGTTTCTTGTACCCAATTCATAGCTCTAGTCAAAAGCATTTATCCCTAATAATATGGGTGCATTGGACCTTTTAAAAAAAAATACATCTGACTATCATATTTTTACAAGTAGATATCAATTTTTTAATACAATTAGCTATTTTATTTTCAATTTTCCATAGGAAAAATTATTGTACTCATGAGTAATGTTATATTACTCATTGGAGTCTTATGGTAAAGAGACATAGAAGAAATTTCACTACTCAAATTCAACCCACTAAAATAAAAAATCCTTAAAGAGGCTCAAATTAAGAGTGTCCACGTGAAGCACACATGGATGGGTAGAAATCAAAATATGAAGTTGTCAACTACATGTACATTCCATGTTTCACTTATCAACATGTTCCATGTTTATTGAGAATATACTATGTGTTTCTTTTCTCAGAGCATTGAAAGGATAATTATTCATCCACTATCTTTGATAGAGGTATTTTTAGTAATTTGATTTGATTTTCCACAACAAACAAGTAACATGTGGAGAAAGGGAATGCCTCAATTTTTCTTTCCCCAAGCTAAATAATTTTAAGATTATTTATTATTGTAAATTACCTTATTAAATATGAATTAATATCAAATTACACCATATTGAATTATTAAGTTGTTAAATTTGAGAAAAAGCAGTTTATAATTATTATGAATAAGAATTAACAACTTAGTAAAAGGGAAAATACCTTTAGATGAAACAATGATGGTATTAGTTCCCAAGAGTCATAAGAATTAACAAATTAGTAAAAGGGAAAACACTTTTAGATGAAACAATGATGGTATTAGATCCCAAGAGTCATAAGAATTAAAAACTTAGTAAAAGGGAAAATACTTTTAGATGAAACAATGATGGTATTAGATCCCAAGAGTCGTAAGAATTAACAACTTAGTAAAAGGGAAAATACTTTTAGATGAAACAATGATGGTATTAGATCCCAAGATTCATAAGAATTAACAAATTAGTAAAAGGGAAAATACTTTTAGATGAAACAATGATGATATTAGATCCGAAGAGTCATAAGAATTAACAACTTAGTAAAAGGGGAAATACTTTTAGATAAAACAATGATGGTATTAGATCCCAATAGTCATAAGAGTTAACAACTTAGTAAAAGGGAAAATACTTTTAGATGAATTAATGATGGTATTAGATCCCAAGAGTCAAAACTTCTAGCTTAGAAAAAAATAATAAAAAAATTTAAATAACTTTTCCGTATAAAAAAATTAACAATTAAATTGTATTTATAATCATTCAATTTATATTGGTCATATTTCTTCTAAAATTCTATAATTAGTAATAATAAAAATAATAATATAAAAAATTAAATGATTAAGTCAACTCTCTCCTTACAACATTCTAATTGTAGGCCACAAAAATCTTCTCTTCTATTCTATTTAATTTTCATAAGATAAAATGGTCTTGACACATGATAGACTACCAAAATATTATATTATATTCTATTTAATTTTCATAAAACAAGATGTTTACATAGAGTGAGATACATATATAGTGAATATATTCAATAAGATGTACTTATTTCTTATTAAATTGAAAATAGACTTAGATTTTTTTGACATAAAATCGAATAATAATAACTTGTTCACACATAATGAGACATATATACACTTAATATATTCAATAAGATATATTGTCTTATTAAATTGAAGATAGAAATAAGAAATTTGGCATGGACCAAAAATCTAAGAATAACATGGCCTTTGTCCCCATGTTCGTCCAAAGGAAAGAATAGTTGGAAAATTGTGCACGCAATTGCAAGGAGTGGGTGGCCGACAGAAAGAAATGCGCGTACATGTCAATGATTGTACTAGTAAACTTTATCGTTTCACTTGCATTTCTTTTAATGGACAAAAATTATATAACATCAACAAGGGAATAAATGGGCATGGACTATAGTTCATTTTTTTTTTTTAATATGGAAGTTGTGGATAAGTATTGTAAATTTTATTAAAGTGGAAGGAGTAATTGTTGATGACATATAAAGGAATATGTATTTTTATTATTTTCTTTGTATATCAAATTAAAATAAAAAAACTTTATTCTTGTTTTTGGTATTTTAGAATTTATGAAATATAGTTTTCGATATGGATTGAAATTTTAAATCGATTAATGTTTACAATGGATGGTTAATGGTCTAATTGGGATGATTTTATTTGCAAGGGTGAATTTATGGCATTAGATTCTAAATATTCTTCAATTTAGAACATGGTTGAGATGGTAATGATCTAAATGTCTCATAAGTTAATTGATGAAAAGAGCCTTGAACTATTAAAGAGGGGACAAGGAGCTCCAATAATGGTTGTATTTCTTGAAATCGCCTTCAATAAATTAATTGCAATTATTCTAAGATAATAAAAATGTTGTAGTTAAAATAAACATGATCAATGAAAACATGGGAAACATAAATTTATAGTAGATAAGAATTAACGTACGTGATTTTGTGGAATATATTGCTATTGTAGTCTATTAGTTGCATAATGGAACCTTTAGTTATAACACATTCTAAAGCAAGGTTATTGTATTCTTTAGGAAGAAGATCATTGCATGTGTGAGTTCCATTAGAGATCTATGAACAATATTTAAAGTTTGTAGAATGAACTTGTTTGATGGACTCTAGTGATGTAACTTGTAAAGAAGGACCAATGTCAATGATGCCTACAAGAATATTTCTTATGGAACTTGCAGCTAATGCAAATTTCATTGAGAAATAATTGAGTATGAGAATTTTTCTTGTAAATAATAGAAAATAGGACAATTAATTGTTTAAGAACTTTGATATCTACTATTAAATAAATATAATGCCTACTATTTAACAATATGAGTAAATATAATTTACCTATATATATCTAGTACATACCATTTTCAAACTCCCAAGCATTCCATGTAGGTATAATTATATGACTTCTACATATTTTACACATGCATATAAATAATTAATCAAAGATGCTAGTCACAATCCATCTAGTTATCATGTTTTTTACAAGTAGATATCAGTTTTTAAAAACAATTAGCTATCTTATTTTCAATTGTCCATAGGAAAAATTCTCATACTCATGAGTAATGATATATTACTCATTGGAGTCTTATGGTAAAAAGCTAGAAAAAATTTCACTAGTCAAAGTTAGCCCACTAAAATAAAAAAAAATCCTTAAAGGCTCCCAAATAAAGAGTGTCCAAGTGAAGCACAGATGGATGGGTAGAAATCAAAATTGTCAACTGCATGTACATTCCATGTTTCACTTACCAACATGCTCCATGCTTATTGAGAGTATACTCAATGTTTCATTTCCCAGAGCATTGAAAGGATAATTGTTCGTCCACTATCTTTGATAGAGGTATTTTTAGTAAATTGATTTGATTTGCCACAAAAAACAAGAAACACTTGGAGAGAGTGAAATTCCTTAATTTACCTTTCCCCAAGCTATATATATATATATATATATTTGATACGTAATGTTTTAGGATTATATTAAATTAAAGATAAAAATTACATCCATCTGCTAAGCAGAAGTTTTCCATTGCCTGATCAAAACCCGAAAGCTACCAAACTACCATCGACCAGCATAGAGAATATAAACTGTTGGAATATGTGCCTCAATCCTTATTGACATGGAACTCCTGAAGGGAAAAGTCGATGTGACACTGTTCATGTCTAGGTGACAAAACTATTCTAAATCTAGCTGATAGGTTCATGTCGCCAAGACAGGGTTCATGTCTTGCCGAAAAGACTATCGTTGTGACTCTCTGTGTTCGGCGTGACCTTTTGTCGAATGGAGAACACTGGGCGACAGTTTGATCTTATCAGGCTAGCTCACGGGTGTCGGGGAGAAGTCCCAGCGAATGGTGTAAGTCTCGCTGACATCGGGCTAACACTAGGGTTTCGGTGAGATGTCCTAGCGAGTATGTAATGTCTCACCGACAAAGGCTGCTCTCGGGTGTCAAGGCAAATGTCGAAGTAACTCACGGGTCGCGGGGAGATGTCTCAACGATGAAGCTAAGTCTTGCCGACAGATAGTTTCCTCATGGTGACTTTGCGGTAACAAAAAGACTTCGCTGGGAAGTCTTAGCGAAAGTCATAAGTCACACCGACAACAGATGTCACATAGTCTCCGCGGTGACAAAAGACTTCTCTAGGAAGTCTTAGCGAAAGTCACGAGTCTTGTCGATAGTAAGTCTTCAGTAAGACTTAGGGAACTCGGAGAAAGGTCACGACGATAGGCAAGAGTCTTGGCGACAGTGTGACTTTCGGTGGAAGTTCTGTTTCGGTATGACGTCTCACCGAAACCGCGGGGGTCTTGCCGACAGGTGAATGGTTTCGGAGTAGCACAAGGTTGTCGGCAGAAGGTCTTGGCGAAGACGAAGTGTCTTGTCAATGGAATGTCTGATCACTGTGACTTATACATTTCGATATGAGTCTCGCCGATAAGGGAAACCTTTGCCGATAGGATCGAAATGGACATCAATGGTTTTGTTGTGACTTATACATTCGTTATAGCATCTTGCCGACTCGTGGAAGCTATAGCAATATCAATATGAGGAATTTGTGGCATCGGGGAGACACTGTGAGTGTCTCATCGATATGCCAACAAAGCGTGAACACCGTTGACCTTGTGATCATCCTGTGTGGCATCCTGTTGGACCAATTAGAGGAAGCGATTTTCAAATTGATGATAGTTAGTTTTTTATAACTGTTGCAGCATTGGAAAAACAACATGCAGGGAAAAATCAAGGCTCGAATGGAAACTGTCTATGGTTGGCAATGGCGGATAAGGATGTACAGTAGGAAAAATCAGAATGTGTTAAATAAAGGAAAATCGTTTCTTATTTGTATGAGATGAATAGAGTGAGTTCAATCAACAGTGAAGTGAGTCAATTCTGTAACTGGTTGAACAGTGAGAATAAGCTACTGTGACTAACACGAGAAAGTTGTCTTTTTGATTGTATGTAATTTTGTTACTGTAATACAAAGAGATATAGCTTAGTGTGGTGGGTTTTTTCCCGAAAGGGTTTCCCACGTAAAATATGTTGTTTTAGTTGTCTTTGTGTATTTGCTCTATTTCTGTTATTCCTTCATGTGTGTCTTAAATTGGACTGTAATTTGGAAATTAAAGTCCTGCATTGCATTCTTCACTGTGGATTTGACATTAGGAAAGTGTTTTCCGCACCTCTGCTTTCTTTACATAAACATATCAAGAATTTTAACAAAAATGGTATTGCCACTGCCAAAAACCCAAAAAACACCAGACTCCGACAACCCAACCTGACCATAACATATTCTAAACAAAATAGACACCAACTGATTCACAGGAACCCATTTAGATAAGCAAAGGACTCAAAATCCTTAACCCATTCGATGCCTCCAGCCACCATTAACCCTAACATCTTCTTTAGGTATTCCACCGCCACAACCATGATCATTTGGTGACACATGAGTGTTGCCCCACTCAGGTCCATGAGGAAAGGGTATAATTTAATAGCTTGATTAGTATTCTGTAGAAGCTCCAAATCCGCTAGATGTGGGATCCCAGTGCCAACAATTGCCGCCTTCAGAACCTCCTCTACGCCACCTACCAAATCCTTTCTAAACAACTGCACCAACAACTCCTTCGCCTTCGGCTTAGGAACTCGACTGTCAAGCATAGAAGAAAACCATGAGGAAATATGCACATTATCCCTCCCATACTCCTTTTGTTCGAGGTGGCCACTCCACAAAATCATTTTTATTGCTGCAACCGTGAGACGATCAATGTTGAGCAAAATTCGCTTCAACCTCTAGTCTGTTATCTCACGGAATGTAGCCTTCCTCGACGTTGCCAACAAAGAAATTGGGGTATCCACTCCAAACCACGCCAAACCCTCCACTGAAAGGGTTTGGCGGGTTTTTTCCTGAAAGGGTTTCCCTCGCAAAATTTGTCGTTTTAGTTGTCTTTGTGTATTTGCTCTATTTCTGTTATTCCTTCATGTGTGTCTTAAATTGGACTGTAATTTGGAAATTAAAGTCCTGCATTGCATTCTTCCTTGTGGATTTGACATTAGGAAAGTGTTTTCCGCACCTCTGCTTTCCTTACAAGTGGTATCAGATCCTGGCCAGTTGTGTTGTCCTTGTGAGTGGGTTGGGTTTTTTTGTGTTAAATCCTTTTCAGTGGGAGTTTGCTAGAGGTTTGTTAATTTAATTACAGATTGGGATGGCAAGCACATCCAGTTTGATGGAAATAGAGAAATTCAATGGTAGCAATTTTGAGCTATGGAAACTCAAAATGGAAGATATGTTAGTTGATCAAGATCTTTGGATTGTTGTCTGGAACAATGCCTCAAGGCATGAAGCAAGAGGATTGGGACCTGACAGATAGAAAGTCTAAGGGGTTGTTAAGGCTCTGTTTGACAGACTCTGCTCTTTTGAACGAGCATGAAGAAAAGACTGCCTCTTCCTTGTGGAAAAGACTAGCATCCATTTATCAGGGCAAGTCCTTGGTGAACAAGTTGTTCTTGAGGAAGAAGTTGTACTCTTTGAGGATGCAGGAAGGAGGGTTTATTGCTGATCACTTAAATGCTTTCAACATGCTGATTGCTTAGTTGACATCTGTTGGTGTAAAGATTGAAGATCAATATCGTTGCATGCTGTTGTTGTTTTCTCTGCATGATTCTTGGGATCATTTGGTGATGGCTATAGGGAGTACAACATCCACATTCAAAATGGAAGATGTTGTTGCCTCTCTGTTATCAGAAGAAATGAGAAGAAAATCTTATGAGATGGCAAAGGAGGCTCTGGCTGTCAGAGGTAGACCAAAGGAAAAAGGCAAGAAGTAGGACAAGAAGTCCAGATCGAAATCAGAAGGGAGATCAAAGTCTCCTAGCAAGAAGTCAAAGGTGAAGTGCTGGAATTGTGGGCAACCTGGTCATGTTTGAAAGGATTGCAAAGAGGAGAAAAAGAAGAAGAAGAACTCTTCTGGAAATGATTCTTCTCATAGTGATGCATACGCCTTCATTGCAGCTTTGGCTACACGGGCATCAGATGATGTCTGGCTGATTGATTCTGGAGCATCTTTCCACATGACATATCATAGAGAATGGTTCACGAAGTATGAAGAATACAATGGTGGAAAGGTGTACTTGGCAAGTGATTCATCTTTGGAAATTGTTGGTCGTGAAAGAGTCAGAATTCAATTCCCTGATAGAAGAGTGAAGGGAATCAATGATGTGATGCATATACCAGGTCTGGCTCAAAATCTACTTTCTGTAAGTAAGCTGAATGATATCGGAGTGCAGGTCACGTTATCTTGAAATGGTTGCAAGATGACTAGACGCTCTATGGTGCTGGCTAGGGGTGCTCGAATTGGTACTCTATACAAGATGGATGCACAAGCTATGCAATGCAATAGTGTCTCTGCAAAGTCACTTAAGGCTGCTCATGAAGAAAAGAAGGAAAACGTTCCTGATGGTGTAAAATCCATGGAGATTACACTTCCAGCAGAGAAGACTATGCTCTAACATCATAGGCTTGGCCACATTGGTGAGAAAGGTTTAAAAACCTGGTAGAAGGGATTGAAGATTGTAACCTTGAATTTGATTTTTGTGAACATTGCATATATGGAAAGCAGCACCATGTTTCATTTTATTCCAGTCCTCACAAAACTTCTAGTTTGCTTGATTGCATACATTATGATGTGTTTGGTCCAGTTAATTTTCCTTCTTTGTCTAAATCAAGATACTATGTGTCGTTTATTGATGATTCTTCAAGAAGAGCATTTGTATATTTTTTGAAAAGTAAATCAGAAGTGTTCAGTCAGTTTAAGGAGTTTAACAACCTTGTAGAAAATCAAACTAGTAGAAAAATAAAATGTTTAAGGACTGACAATGGTGGTGAGTTATGTTCAGATGAATTTGAAAGGTACTGTAAAGATCATGGGATCAAAAGACACAAGACTACACCTTACACTCCACAACAAAATGGAGTTGCTGAAAAGTTCAACAGGACAATAATGGAAAGAGCATGAAGTATGCTGAGCAGTGCTAGCTTGGAGGAGAAATTATGGGCTAAACCAGTCTCTACAGCATGTTACTTGGTAAGTCGCTCTCCTAACTCTGCTCTTGTTGAGAAGACACCTTTGGAAGCATGGTCTGGAAGGAAGCCCTCTCTTAGAAATATTTGTGTCTTTGGCTGTGAGGCATATGCATATGTGCCATTTGAAAAAAGATCTAAGTTGGAAAACAAAGCTGTAAAGTTTATATTTATAGGCTATACTACTGGCATAAAAGGATACAAGCTTTGGAATCCTGAGACTAAGAAGGTTTTGCACAGCAAAAGCGTTATCTTTCGTGAGCTGAAACCTTCTACTTTGGATCTACAGTCAGAGAAGAAATCAAAAAATGAAAAGGATGTAGCAGCAATTCCTCAGACACCAGATAAAGAGGAATTGAAAAATGAAAATGTACCTAATACTGAGGAGAGCTCAAGCAGTTCTGAAAGTTCTGAAGATGATGAAGAACCACCTCAGCCTCAGCCTATGAGGAGGTCAACTCGTGAAAGAAAGCAACCTGAAAGGTATGGGTTTTCTTTAATTGAGTCTACTTGTGCCTATGTTTTAATTTCTAGCACTAATGAACCTAGGACTGTAAAAGAGGCATTTAAAATGTCTAATTCAAACTCTTGGTTGGAAGCCATGAATGAAGAAATGGCATCATTAGAAAAGAATGACACCTGGAGTTTGGTTCCATTTCCTAACGGCAGAAAATCTGTAGGCTGCAAATGGATATTCAAAAAGAAAATTGGTCTGGATGGCGGTGTAGAAAAATATAAAGCAAGGCTGGTTGCAAAAGGTTATTCCTAGGTAGAGGGAATTGACTATGGAGAAATCTTTTCTCCTATAGCTAAGTTGACATCTATTAGATTTCTTTTGTCACTTGCATCAACATATGATTTAGAGATTGAATAGATGGATGTGAAAACAACGTTTCTTCATGGTGATCTTGAAGAAGAAATTTATATGTCCCAGCCGGAGCATTTTGTGGTAAAAGGTAAGGAAAGACTGGTTTGGAAGTTGAAGAAATCTCTATATGGTTTAAAACAGTCTCCTAGAATGTGGTACCAAAAATTTGACACGCTTTTTTTGTCATTGGGATTTGTAAGATCAAAATGTGATCACTGTGTGTATTAGAACGCTAGAAGTGATCAAATACTTATTATTGTTCTCTATGTTGATGATATGTTGTTCATAGGCAATAGTAAGCTAATGATTTCTGATCTTAAGTCTCAGTTGTCTAAAAAAGTTTGAGATGAAAGATCTTGGTGCAGCAGGGTACATTCTGGGAATGGAAATAACCATGGACAGAAAGAACAGAAAGCTTTGGCCCAATCAAAGTAAATATGTCATGACTATTCTAGAGAGATTTTGTATGACTGAATGCAAGCAACTAGTTGTTCCAGTTACACAGGGAACGAGCTATCTGTTGAGGATTGTCCAAAATCTTCTTCTGAGATGGAGGACATGACCAGTGTGCCTTATGCAAGTGCAGTTGGCAGTCTCATGTATGTTATTGTCTGTACAAGGCCAGACATTGCCCAAACAGTGGGAGTTCTTTATCGTTTTATGGAAAATCTTGGAAGAACACATTAGGATGTTGTGAAGAGAGTGTTTAGATATCTGAAGGGCACTTTAGACTATGCTTTGTGTTACCATGGTAACTTAGTTGAATCACAGAAAACTCTCAGCATTCAAGGTTATGTGGATTCTGATTGGGCAGGGGACATTGACAGCAGAAGATCCACCAGCAGATATATTTTCATGATGAATGGTGGTGCAGTGAGTTGGATGAGCAAGCGGCAGGCTGTAGTCGCTTTGTCTACTACAGAGGCAGAATACATGGCAGCCACACATGCCTGTAAAGAAGCAATCTGGTTTAAAAGTTTTTGTTCTAACATTGGCTTTGATGCAGAAAAGATTACTATCTACTGTCACAGCCAGAGTGCTATATGTTTGGAAAAGAATCCTACTTTCCATGCCAAGACGAAACATATTGATGTACAATATCATTTTGTATGAGATATGGTGGAGGATGGGAAGGTCTCTTTGGAGAAAGTGGATACTCTGGAGAATGTTGCAGATGCATTGTCAAAGCCTGTGAGAACAAACAAGTTCAGTTGGTGTGCCAGTTCGATGGGCCTCTTGGCCCATGACTCTCAGTAGTTTTATGATGCTCTGGAGGTGTCAATAAGATCTTCATCAAGTGGGAGCTTGTTGGAATATGTGCCTCAATCCTTACTGACATGGAACTCCTAAAGGGCAAAGTCGCTATGACACTGTTCATGTTTGGGCGACAAAACTGTTCTAAATCTAGCTGATAGGTTCATGTCACCAAGACAAGGTTCATGTCTTGCCGAAAAGACTATCGTTGTGACTCTTTGTGTTTGGCGTGACCTTTTGTCGAATGGAGAACACTGGGCGACAGTTTGATCTTATTGAGCTAGCTCAAGGGTGTCGGGGAGAAGTCCCAGCGAATGGTGTAAGTCTGGCCGACGTCGGGCTAACACTAGGGTTTCGGTGAGATGTCCCAGCGAGTATGTAATGTCTCACCGACAAAGGCTACTCTCGGGTGTCAAGGCGAATGTCGAAGTAACTCACGGGTTGGGGAGAGATGTCTCAGCGATGAAGCTAAGTCTTGCCGACAGATAGTTTCCTCGTGGTGTCTTCGCGGTAACAGAAAGACTTCGCTTGGAAGTCTTAGCGAAAGTCATAAGTGACGCCGACGGGAGATGTTACATAGTCTTCGCGGTGACAAAAGACTTCGCTCGAAAGTCTTAGCGAAAGTCACGAGTCTTGCCAATAATAAGTCTTCGATAAGACTCAGGGAACTTAGAGAAAGGTCACGGCGATAGGCACGAGTCTTGGCGACAGTGTGACTTTCGGTGGAAGTTCTGTTTTGGTATGACGTCTCACCGAAACCGTGGGGGTCTTGCCAACAGGTGAATGGTTTCGAAGTAGCACAAGGTTGTCGACAGAAGGTCTTGGTGAAGACGAAGTGTCTTGCCGATGGAATGTCTGATCACTATGACTTATACATTTCGATATGAGTCTCGCCGATAAGGGAAACCTTTGCCGATAGGATCAAAATGGACATCGATGGTTTCATTGTGACTTATACATTCGTTATAGCATCTTGCCGACTTGTGGAAGCTATAGCGATATCGATATGGGGACTTTGTGGCATATGGGGACTTTGTGGCATCGGGGAGACACTGTGAGTGTCTCACTGATATGCCAACAAAGTGTGAACGCCGTTGACCTTGTGATCATCCTGTGTGGCATCCTGTTGGACCAATAAGAGGAAGCGATTTTCAAATTGATGATAGTTAGTTTTTTGTAACTGTTGCAGCACTAGAAAAACAACATGCAGGGAAAAATCAAGGCTCAAACGGAAACTGTCTATGGTTGGCAATGGCGGATAAGGATGTACAGTAGGAAAAATCAGAATGTGTTAAATAAAGGAAAATCGTTTCTGATTTGTATGAGATGAATAGAGTGAGCTCAATCGACAGTGAAGTGAGTCAATTCTGTAACTGGTTGAACAGTGAGAATAAGCTACTATGACTAGCACGAGAAAGTTGTCTTTTTGATTGTATGTAATTTTGTTACTGTAATACAAAGAGATATAGCTTAGTGTGGTGGGTTTTTTCCCGAAAGAGTTTCCCACGTAAAATCTATTGTTTTAGTTGTCTTTGTGTATTTTCTCTATTTATGTTATTCCTTCATGTGTGTCTTAAATTGGACTGTAATTTGGAAATTAAAGTCCTGCATTGCATTCTTCCCTATGGAATTGACATTAGGAAAGTGTTTTCCGCACCTCTGCTTCCCTTACATAAACATATCAAGATTTTAACAAAAATGGTATTGCCACTGCCAAAAACCCAAAAAACACTAGACTCCAACAACCCAACTTGGACATCGATGGTTTCGTTGTGACTTATACATTTGTTATAGCATCTTGCCGACTCGTGGAAGCTATAGCGATATCGATATGATGACTTTGTGGCATCGGGGAGACACTATGAGTGTCTCACCGATATGCCAACAAAGTGTGAACGTCGTTGACCTTGTGATCATCCTATGTGGCATCCTGTTGGACCAATCAGATGAAGCGATTTTCAAATTGATGACAATTGGTTTTTTGTAATTGTTGCAGCACTGGAAAAATAGCATGCAGGGCAAAATCAAGGCTCGAATGGAAACTGTCTATGGTTGGCAATGGCGAATAAGGATGTACAGTAGGAAAAATTAGAATGTGTTAAATAAAGGAAAATCATTTCTGATTTGTATGAGATGAACAGAGTGAGTTCAATCGACAGTGAAGTGAGTCAATTTTGTAACTGGTTGAACAATGAGAATAAGCTACTGTGACTAACACGAGAAAGTTGTCTTTTTTATTGTATGTAATTTTGTTACTGTAATACAATGAGATATAGCTTAGTGTGGTGGGTTTTTTCCCGAAAGGGTTTCCCACGTAAAATTTGTTGTTTTATTTGTCTTTGTGTATTTGCTCTATTTCTGTTATTCCTTCATGTGTCTTAAATTGGACTGTAATTAGGAAATTAAAGTCCTGCATTGCATTCTACCCTGTGGATTTGACATTAGGAAAGTGTTTTCCGCACCTCTGCTTTCCTTACAGGTGGTATCAGATCCTGGCCAGTTGTGTTGTCCTTGTGAGTGGGTTGGGTTTTTCTGTGTTAAATCCTTTTCAGTGGGAGTCTGGTAGAGGTCTGTTAATTTAATTACAGATTGAGATGGCAAGCACATCCAGTAGGATGGAAATAGAGAAATTCAATGGTAGCAATTTTGAGCTATGGAAACTCAAAATGGAAGATATGTTAGTTGATCGAGATCTTTGGACGTTGTGTCTAGAACAATGTCTCAAGGCATGAAGTAAGAGGATTGGGACCTGCAGATAGAAAGTCTAAGGGGTTGATAAGGCTCTGTTTGGTAGACTCTGTTCTTTTGAACGTTACATGAAGAAAACTTGCCTCTTGCTTGTGAAAAGACTAGCATCCATTTATCAGGGCAAGTCCTTGGTGAACAAGTTGTTCTTGAGGAAGAAGTTGTACTCTTTGAAGAGGCACGAAGGAGGGTCTGATGCTGATCACTTAAATGCTTTCAACATGCTGATTGCTTAGTTGACATCTGTTGGTGTAAAGATTGAAGATGAAGATCGTTGCATGCTGTTGCTATTTTTCTCTGCATGATTCTTGGGATCATTTGGTGATGGCTATAGGGAGTACAACATGCACATTCAAAATGGAAGATGTTGTTGCCTCTCTGTTATCAGAAGAAATGAGAAAAAGAAGAAGAAGAACTCTTCTGGAAATGATTCTTCTCATAGTGATGCAGACGCCTTCATTGCAGCTTTGGCTACACGGGCATCAGATGATGTTTGGCTGATTGATTCTAGAGCATCTTTCCACATGACATCTCATAGAGAATGGTTCACGATATGAAGAATACAATGGTGGAAAGGTGTACTTGGAAAGTGATTCATCTTTGGAAATTGTTGGTCGTGGAAGAGTAATTCAATTCCTTGATGGAAGAGTGAAGGAATCAATGATGTGATGCATATATCGTCCGCTCGAAATCTACTTCTGAAATTAATGCAGAATGATATCGGCTGAGTCATGTTCTCCGGAAATTTCACAAGATGACTAGAGGCTCTATGGTGTTGGCTAGGGGTGCTCAACTCAGTACTCTATACAAGTTGGATGCACAAGCTATTCAATGCAATAGTGTCTCTACAAAGTCACTTAAGGTTGCTCATGAAGAAAAGAAGGAAAATGTTCCTGATGGTGTAAACTCCATGGGATTAACTTCCAGCAAGAAGACTATGCTTTGCATCATAGGCTGGCCACATTAGTGAGAAAGGTTTAAAAACCTTAAAAATAAAACCAGTGAAGGGATTGGTGTAACCTTAATTTGATTTATGAACATTGCATATCATGTTTCATTTTATTCCAGTCCTCACAAAACTTCTAGTTTGCTTGATTATATACATTCTGATGTGTTTGGTCCAGTGAATTTCCTTCTTTGTCTAAATCAAGATACTATGTGTCATTTACTGATGATTATTCAAGAAGAGCATTTGTATATTTTTGAAAAGTAAATCAGAAGTGTTCAGTCAGTTCAAGGAATTTAAGAACCTTGTAGAAAATTAGACTGGTAGAAAAATAAAATGTTTAAGGACTGACAATGGTGGTGAGTTCTATTCAGATGAATTTGAAAGGTATTGTAAAGATCATTGGATCAAAAGACACAAGACTACACCTTACTCCACAACAAAATGGAGTTGCTGAAAGGTTCAATAGGGCAATCATGGAAAGAGCATGAAGTATGCTGAGCAGTCTGGCTTGGAGGAGAAATTATGGGCTGAAGCAGTCTCTACAACATGTTACTTGGTAAATCGCTCTCCTAACTCTGCTCTTGTTGAGAAGACACCTTTGGAAGCATGGTCTGGAAGAAGCCCTCTCTTAGACATATTCGTGTCTTTGGCTGTGAAGCATATGCATATGTGCCATTTGAAAAAAGATCCAAGTTGGAAAACAAAGCTCTAAAGTGTATATTTATAGGCTATAGTGCTGGCATAAAAGGATAAAAGCTTTGGAATCCTTAGACTGAGAAGGTTTTGCACAGCAGAAGCGTTATCTTTCATGAGCTGAAACCTTCGCTTTGGATCTGCAGTCAAAGAAGAAATCGAAAATGAAAAGGATGTAGCAGCAATTCCTCAGACACCAGATAAAGAGGAATTGAAAAATCAAAATGTACCTGATACTGAGGAGAGCTCAAGTAGTTCTGAAAGTTCTGAAGATGATGAAGAACCACCTTAGCCTCAACCTGTGAGGAGGTCAACTCATGAAAGAAAGCAACCTGAAAGGTATGGGTTTTCTTTAATTGAGTCTACTTGTGCCTATGTTTTAATTTCTAGCACTGATGAACCTAGGACTGTAAAAGAGGCATTTAAAATGTTTGATTCAAACTCTTGGTTGGAAGCCATGAATGAAGAAATGGCATCATTAGAAAAGAATGACACTTGGAGTTTGGTTCCATTGCCTAACGGCAGAAAATCTGTAGGCTGCAAATGGATATTCAAAAAGAAAATTGGTCTGGATGGCAGTGTAGAAAAATATAAAGCAAGGCTGGTTGCAAAAGGTTATTCCTAGGTAGAGGGAATTGACTATGGAGAAATCTTTTCTCCTGTAGCTAAGTTGACATCTATTAGATTTCTTTTGTCACTTGCATAAGCATATGATTTAGAGATTGAACAGATGGATGTGAAAACACGTTTCTTCATGGTGATCTTGAAGAAGAAATTTATATGTCCCAGCCAGAGCACTTTGTGGTAAAAGGTAAGGAAAGACTAGTTTGCAAGTTGAAGAAATCTCTGTATGGTTTAAAATAGTCTCCTAGAATCTAGTACCAAAAATTTGACATGTTTGTTTTGTCATTGGGATTTGTAAGATCAAAATGTGATCACTGTGTGGTATTAGAAAGCTAAAAGTGATCAAATACTTATTATTGCTCTCTATGTTGATGATATGTTGTTCATAGGCAATAGTAAGCTAATGATTTTTGATCTTAAGTCTCAGTTGTCTGCAAAGTTTGAGATGAAAGATCTTGGTGCAGCAGGGTACATTCTAGGAATGGAAATAACCAGGGACAAAAAGAACAAAAAGCTTTGGCTCAGTCAAAGTAAATATGTCATGACTGTTCTAGAGAGATTTTGTATGACTGAATGCAAGTAGCTAGTTGTTCCAGTTACACAGGGAACGAAGCTATCTGTTGAGGATTGTCCAAAATCTTCTTCTGAGATGGAGGACATGACTAGTGTGCCTTATGCAAGTGCAGTTGGCAGTCTCATGTATGCTATGGTTTGTATAAGGCCAGACATTGCCCAAGTAGTGGGAGTTCTTAGTCGTTTTATGGCAAATCCTGGAAGAACACATTGGGATGTTGTGAAGAGAGTGTTTAGTTATCTAAAGGGCACTTCAGACTATGCTTTGTGTTACCATGGTAACTTAGTTGAATCACAGAAAACTCTCAGCATTCAAGGTTATGTGGATTTTGATTGGGCAGGGGACATTGACAGTAGAAGATCCACCAGCAGATATATTTTCATGATGAATGGTGGTGCAGTGAGTTGGATGAGCAAGCGGCAGGCTGTAGTCGCTTTGTCTACTACAGAGGCAGAATACATGGCATCCACACTTGCCTGTAAAGAAGTAATCTGGTTAAAAAAAAATTGTTCTAACATTGGCTTTGATGCAAAAAAGATTACTATCTACTGTCACAGCCAGAGTGCTATATGTTTGGCAAAGAATCCTACTTTCCATGCCAGGACGAAACATATTGATGTACAGTATCATTTTGTACGAGATATGGTGGAGGATGGGAAGGTCTCTTTGGAGAGAGTGGATACTCTGGAGAATGTTGAAGATGCATTGACGAAGCCTGTGAGCACAAACAAGTTCAGTTGGTGTGCCAGTTCGATGGGCCTCTTGGCCCATGAGTTTCAATAGTTTTATGATGCTCTGGAGGTGTCAGTAAGATCTTCATCAAGTGGGAACTTGTTGGAATATGTGCCTCAATCCTTACTGACATGGAGCTCCTAAAGGGCAAAGTCGCTATGACATTGTTCATGTCTGGGCAACAAAACTGTTCTAAATCTAGCTGATAGGTTCATGTCGCCAAGACAGGGTTCATGTCTTGCCGAAAAGACTATCGCTGTGACTCTATGTGTTCGGCATGACCTTTTGTCGAATGGAGAACACTGGGCGACAATTTGATCTTATCGGGCTAGGTCACGGGTGTTGGGGAGAAGTCCCAGCGAATGGTGTAAGTCTCGCCGACGTCGAGCTAACACTAGGGTTTCAGTGAGATGTCCTAGCGAGTATGTAATGTCTCACCGACAAAGGCTGCTCTCGGGTGTCAAGGTGAATGTCGAAGTAACTCACGGGTCGCAGGGAGATGTCTCAGTGATGAAGCTAAGTCTTGTCGACAGATAGTTTCCTCGTGGTGACTTCGCTGGGAAGTCTTAGTGAAAGTCATAAGTCATGCCGACGGGAGATGTCACATAGTCTTCACGGTGACAAAAGACTTCGCTGGGAAGTCTTAGCGAAAGTCATGAGTCTTGGCGATAGTAAGTCTTCGGTAAGACTTAGGGAACTCGGAGAAAGGTGACGACGATAGGCACGAGTCTTGGCGACAGTGTGACTTTCAGTGGAAGTTCTGTTTCAGTATGACGTCTCACCGAAACCGTGGGGGTCTTTCTGATAGGTGAATGGTTTCGGAGTAGCACAAGGTTGTCGACAGAAGGTCTTGGCGATGACGAAGTGTCTTGCCAATGGAATGTCTGATCACTGTGACTTATATCGATATGAGGACTTTGTGGCATTGGGGAGACACTGTGAGTGTCTCACTGATATGCCAACAAAGTGTGAACATCGTTGACCTTGTGATCATGTTGTGTGGCATCCTGTTGGACCAATCAGAGGAAGCGATTTACAAATTGATGATAGTTGGTTTTTTGTAACTATTGCAGCACTGGAAAAACAACATGCAGGGAAAAATCAAGGCTCGAATGGAAACTATCTATGGTTGGCAATGGTGGATAAGGATGTACAGTAGGAAAAATTAGAATGTGTTAAATAAAGGAAAATCATTTCTGATTTGTATGAGATGAACAGAGTGAGTTCAATTGACAGTGAAGTGAGTCAATTCTGTAACTGGTTGAACAGTGAGAATAAGCTACTGTGACTAACACGAGAAAGTTGTCTTTTTGATTGTATGTAATTTTGTTACTGTAATACAAAGAGATATAGCTTAGTGTGGTGGGTTTTTTCCCGAAAGGGTTTCCCACGTAAAATCTGTTGTTTTAGTTGTCTTTGTGTATTTTCTCTATTTCTGTTATTCCTTCATGTGTGTCTTAAATTGGACTGTAATTTGGAAATTAAAGTCCTGCATTGCATTCTTCACTGTGGATTTGACATTAGGAAAGTGTTTTCCGCACCTCTGCTTTCTTTACATAAACATATCAAGAATTTTAACAAAAATGGTATTGCCACTGCCAAAAACCCAAAAAACACCAAACTCCGACAACCCAACCTGACCATAACATATTCTAAACAAAATAGACACCAACTGATTCACAGGAACCCATTTAGATAAGCAAAGGACTCAAAATCCTTAACCCATTCGATGCCTCCAGCCACCATTAACCCTAACATCTTCTTTAGGTATTCCACCGCCACAACCATGATCATTTGGTGACACATGAGTGTTGCCCCACTCAGGTCCATGAGGAAAGGGTATAATTTAATAGCTTGATTAGTATTCTGTAGAAGCTCCAAATCCGCTAGACGTGGGATCCCAGTGCCAACAATTGCCGCCTTCAGAACCTCCTCTATGCCACCTACCAAATCCTTTCTAAACAACTGCACCAACAACTCCTTCGCCTTCGGCTTAGGAACTCGACTGTCAAGCATAGAAGCCAAAAACCATGAGGAAATATGCACATTATCCCTCCCATACTCCTTTTGTTCGAGGTGGCCACTCCACAAAATCATTTTTATTGCTGCAACCGTGAGAGGATCAATGTTGAGCAAAATTCGCTTCAACCTCTAGTCTGTTATCTCACGGAATGTAGCCTTCCTCGACGTTGCCAACAAAGAAATTGGGGTATCCACTCCAAACCACGCCAAACCCTCCACTGAAACTGTTATTACGAACTTCGAACACCCGACCATTGCCATCCTCAGATGACTCCAAAAGCCGAGCGAGGGTTTACAACCACCACTTCACCATTAACTAAGCATCACCATCAGAAAACTTACTATGCAATACAATCGACGCCTCCACACATTAGTAAAGGTCATGGGCTCCCATCAATACCAACTTCACATGAACGAGACATAATTTCTATGCAAGGGAAGTTGTCCTTGCACCAGCTATTTTGTCCTGGATCCTCAAAGTCGTATGCGAGGCAATCCTTAAAAAATGAGCTTTAAAACTATCAACTATCATTACTAAAACTCACCGTAAATGAGGTGACTCGTCACTGACGCTAGTGTCCACCTCATCGCCAACTGCCCCATGTGGATGCCACCTCGCTGACCTTCAAACACCCTCTGCCAGCTTGGAGGGCTACCCACCCATCCACCCACACCAAGCTAAATATTTTTAATATGGGTGATGATAGATGGATTGACCTTTTTTAACTCTCCATCTACAAATATGATCATTTAAAGCTATTCAAATGTTACAGTATCTTGCAAAAAATAAAATAAATGTTCAACACCCAAGATAAGGAAGCTATGTAAAAATTATAAAAAACAATTGGAATGTTACATCATAGCATGCTACCCTTCACATTAGATATACTCCATATAATTAACTTAACATATTTATTTATCATAGTTGGAGGTTGAATTTCTTATTTGGTATGTACATATATAAAAAAAACTACATATGTAATCCTCTTTTATCTTTTAGAATTAACTTTATTATAAACGTTGTTAAAATTGTATTTTATTTCTTACAATAACAACAATTCCATGTCCAACTCTTTTTTATGAAAATATTTTTTTGCCTAAAATTGTCTATAGTCATGGTCACATGGATAAGGGTTGACATTTGTAAGTTTTACATATATGGTTCTATTGGGATTTTATTATTTATGAATTTCGGTCATATTTTTAGTTATTTGGTTTTGAGTTGTTGTTGCATTCCTTCTAAGTCATATTACTTTAAATATAATCACTTCTAGTTAAGAATGAGTTTATTCTTGAATGCAAAATTTTTCCACCTAATGCATGATTAGTGCTTTATTATGTGGATCAAAATAGTGGGTGATTAAGTGTTACTTCACACTTATTAAGCATCTATGTTTAAAACATGACTTAGAGGGATTGCTTTAGCTCTCAAACTAAGAGCTCTAATATCTCAAGGATTACACCAAATTGCTAGGAATTAGTCTATCCAATGAATGGTGACATTAGTTTTACATTTCAAGTATGTTGTTGCACAAACTATCTAGTTGCATGAGTTTATATGTGTGTATGGCATTTTTATGAGTACACAACAAATGTTTCAAGGTATTTTTCTTTTTCTTTATTAGAGTAAGAAAATAAACCAATTGATCAACAAAAAACTATGACAAAGATAATTGTGCAACAACATACCTTCAATGAAAATTTTCTTAATTATTCAATATTCCAATAGGCTAGAGCTAACAACATAGTTTGGAGCTTGTATTTTTGTAGTAAATTTTTAGGTCAACCTTATGATAGATTGCCAACTAACATTAAAAAATATTAACTATATTGGGTGGGTGGGAAGCTAATATCTATTGATATTTATTAGTTTCTTTCCTTGGGAAACATTCACTAAAGGGATTTTTTGCAAGCCACGTTGGGGTTGTGATTGTTAGTGGTAATAAAGTCATTATTCACCTAGTTAGCTACTCACATTTCTAAGATTAACCTATTCACACTCATAGTTTAAGTTTACTTAGGAATTTCAGGCTTTTGTGTCACTTTATAGCATTGAGACATGTGTCCTCGTCACTTTAGACACCTATTACATACATATACTTGCCACTTTCTCACACACTTGCCAAGTGAGTTCACACGTATTGCACTATTGAAGGGCTAGTTTGTTGTTAAGTCCTACCTTCCTACCTCATCTACCTTGCCTATATATGCAAGGTTTCTTATATATTCTTCATTTGTCTATTGATAGAAAAAATATTATGCTCATATTTTCACTTGTGGAAGGTTACCAATTCAAGCTCTTTGATCTTGATATTCTCCAACATGGTATCAGAGCCATGACAACATGTTCCTTCCCGCATCAAGGTGACTCCCGCACATAGCCCTATCATTGGAGTTTTGTTGATCCAAACATACATCTCCATTGCATTCAAAAAGCTTAAGAAATGAAGAATAGCCTTTTGTTTGGAAAAAAAGAAGTATTTTTTCATTTTTTGCAATTTTTTTGCCATTTTATGAAAAAATTGTAAAAAATCAATCTTTTTGCAAAGGGCCAATCTATCCTTTGCCTCTCTACCCATTTTGGCCTATTCTTCCTACACCATATAGGGCCATAATTTATAGCAGGGTTCATATGCAATTAAATGCCTAATTTTGTCCATAATCGGCTTATTACCATCCAATTGTGGCATATTATGTTGGTGTGAATATATGTCTTGTACCTAGTAATTTATCTTAGTAGGGACTTAAGGGACTTATTCACATGTTAAGTTTACTTAGGATATAATATTCTTTCTAGAACTCTTAGTTGTATTTTCTAGAACTTATCTTATCTAGCTTTATTGCATGATTCCTAGGTAGTTAGTTTGTTATGTTGTCACATGTCATAGGATTAAGACACATGTCAAAATTATGTTCAATCCTATTCCTCACATTGCCTATATAAGGAAGGTCATTGTACACATGTAATATACTTCATACCTCGTCATCATTTTGATAGGTCTTAATATCAAGCAAGCTCATATTCTTGCATACTCTCTCGTAGAAGGTTTTCATTGTTTTTGTAGGTGATCTTGGGTATAGAGCTAATCTTCAACTCTTACATATTCTCCATCCTCATAGGTCGTGAGAAGCATCTTTGAAGGGTTATCTAGTCACTATTTGTTGATTCAAGCCTTAATAAGGACTCAAGTGGATTCTTCACTGTTTGTAAGTTTTGTGAACTTCTTTTGAAGGATTTCCATAGCTCCTATTCCAAAACGATGCATAGAATATCATTTTATTTCATTGAATGTGTAAAGAGTTTGGCTGACCCCAACCTTGTTATTTTATCATGTGACCTCCAACAACTAGGCACCCCAAAGTAACAAACAAATCCTTGCATTTTCAATGCCACCAATGTTGGGTCCCTGCATGAAGATTTGGAATGGCGTGAGAGAGAATCTATGTGCTATGTGCAACCTGTATAAGCCTGCAAACAAAGGCATTAGAAACTTCTACACTGTCGTGTAAAGATTACAAGCACACTCAATATTGGGTTCGCAATCACTTATGCGTGTGGGTTGATTCTTTGCATTGGCCTCGAAACACACCAGTGAACAAAGTTTTCTCATCTTCATCTATACTTTCATGTTCTTTACTTTTAACAAATGATGTTTGACTATCTCAAACATCATTATAAATAAAAAGTTTGGTTTTCGATCAACCAACTCATATCTAGTTAATGCCCTTCACATGGGCCTAAAAGCTCCACACCATAGCCCAAGAAGTCGTTAATATTCTACCACATTTATCCCACGCGGTCTTAAAGTCTACCAGACATCTCTTAACTAACCCCACATCATCTCTTTTTTTTAAGCACTTTATATTTTATTTTGCTACTTAATGTTGATAGGTAATATTTATTTCAAAATTGTAGTTAGCAATTTTTTGCTAACACTACATTACCTTAAGTAGTTAAACACTTTACATTTGTCTAAACTACAACATTTAATACTAGTGGTTTGGGACTAATAGTCTAGCTCGTCAAAGTGCTTACAGGGGGTTTTTGTTTTGCCATAATTTGTAAACGAAGAGTCATAATTTTGATTGTAAATAGTCAATTGAAAGCTAGTTTAGTCGTTGACATTTTGGCATTGAGATTATTTATATTTTCTGTTGCTTTAATGTATTTTTAAGCTCTTTGAAGTCATAATTGTAAGCGAATTTTAACGGGGCATAACTTTCACCTTATTTATCAAAAAATTTCAAACTTATTTTTTACGCATATCAACATTTCTCAAGGAATTCATATTTTCTTGTATTTTTCATATTTGGATTTATCATTTTTCATAAGAATTCCCATAAGTGATAAAATCATCCATGTGAATTCCCATGTAATCATGTGCAAATTTTGAGAATATACTTAAACTACTCTTTGAAATGCTGCAGGAGCATTACATAACCCAAATGGTAAGACAAAATAGGCATATGTACTCCAAGGGCAAGTAAAATTTGTCTTGTCTTGATCCTTTGGAGCTATTTTTATCTTATTATACCCACTAAATCCATCTAAGAAGGAAAAATATTCTTTAGCTACTAATGAATCCAATACTTGATCAATAAAAGGAAGAGGCAAATGATCCTTTGTTGTTTCATTCAATTCTCTATAATCTACACAAACCTTCCATTTTCCTCCCTTATTTGGCACAATTACCAATGGGGACACCCGTTGGTTGTCAGATATTGGATAAATAAACCTTGTGTCCAACAACTTCTGTAATTTTGTTTTGACTATGTCACACACAACTAGATTTGTTCTCCTCTGAGGCTACCTCACGGACTTGTAGCCTTCATTAATATAAATTCTATGCATGCATAGGTGAAGATCTATACCCTTCATATCATGATGGTCCCATGCAAATGTTGTTATGTGGGCTTGCAACATGGTTAATAATGAAGATTGTTGTGTAGTTGTCAATTGGTTATTGTCTTTTAGTGTTTTTCCTAGTGTGATCTCTATGGTTAAGGCTAATAACTTGACAGAAGCAATGCCAAGATCTGACAGATTGAGACTATAATTTTG
This sequence comes from Sequoia sempervirens, assembly GCA_007258455.2. NCBI lineage: Eukaryota > Viridiplantae > Streptophyta > Pinopsida > Cupressales > Cupressaceae > Sequoia > Sequoia sempervirens. The sequence goes on along the minus strand of VDFB02261562.1, from coordinate 50,432 downwards.
GGGTAGTAGTGTATGAAAAAGCTAAGTAGACTTAGAGGCGTTTGTAGGTATTATGTTATGCAAAGGACAATGCAAGCATGTGAGGCAATGGTGTTACTGCAAGTTCCTACCATAAGAGTTTTGCATAATATTTGCAATAACTTCATCTTCATCCTGGATGTCTGGCATTGGACCACGTTCAATGTTCATGAGTGTTTGTAAAGAATATTGGTCATCTTCATCAAGGGCAGGCCATACAATTTGATCTAAATTTGTATGTGGTTGTGTAGGTGGGTAAAGGACCATTTTTTTGTCACATTCTCATTGGAAATGATCATATTTTCATACCTGCAACCAATAAATGCATTAGTAGTAGCTAACCAAGGCCTCCATAAGATTAACAGGTATCTTGCAAGGTTTTCTTTAGCTTGTAAGACCATAAAATTCATAGGATATTCCCATGAGTTTAGTGTGATGACTATATCTTCTATAATACCCTCTAATTTAATAGTTGTGTTAGATTTGTGAATAACATGAGACACAGGATCAAACAATGAACAAAACACCTTCCACCCAAGAGCTTTGCAAAACAAAGATTTGTTATTCCTCAAAAAATAAAATACTTAAAGAATGAATAATACAAGAGAGAATGAATCCTTTATAAGAGCAACCCTAATGATAGAGAGATTAGATCATGACAAGTGTCAACAATCCATATGATGAGATGGAATGATCTAATATTAGCTCTGTAGTTAACATAGATAAAGAATTGAGTTAACTAATAAATCAATCCCAAGTTTATTTCATTTTTTTTTTCATAATAATTATGGCCACTCCTAGGTCAATTAAGGTGTCTTTAATGAGAGTTCCATTAATTTGGACATCTACTACTAGGCTCCCAAGGTTTACATATTTTAGATCAGCTATATTTCCTAACATGATGTCAATGAGTTGTCCTAAGACATGAACAGTTTGGGGGTCATTTCATTTTTTGCCTGGCTTTTAAAGTACAACTCTCTCAGGTGAAGCCACAATAGTGGTTTACAATTGAAGTGAGGAAGGAAAACTCACAAAAAATGAATGGATGGCAAAAAACTTGATTTTAGGGGTTCGTACGAACCTATTGGTTCGACCGAACCCATTAGGGGTTCGCTAGAACCTAGGTTTAGGCGAACCATTTTCATGCTTTCCCGCCAAAAAATCCAAAAAAGCCAAAAAAACCCCTTATAAAAGGGGGGTTCGAATGAACCCCGGTTCGAGAAAACCCCTAGGGGTTCACTCGAACCCCCCTTATTCCTCATCCTCCACTGAGACACAAAAAAACCCTGAATTTTGGCACTTCGAAGCTCGGGTTGAGAATGAAAATGGATGAATCTTCACAAACCCAACTGGAATCAGGTAGTCCTCGGAATGAGCTATCCAAAGAATGTAATTTTGATATGTTTTGGTTTTGTTATGTATTTATTTTTTTAGTTTTATTAAACATAGGTTTTTCATCAAAAAGGAAGGTCTATGTTCTGCACATGTGGAAAAATAACAAATTATCAAAAAAAAAAGAAAAATATGAGTGCACCAGATATTGAAGTCCTTGATCCATCCAAAAATAAATAAAAAAATTGATATATACAAAAAAAGTTATGCGTTATACAATCACGCTATGTTTGAATTGTAATTAGTTTGACTTCGAAACTTGATTAAACAAAAAATATTTAATAAAAAACTATCTAACCAAGTGGAAGCACCAGATATCAGAGTTACGAATCTAAATTCAAAAGAATTAGAATTTTATCCTTCATGGAAAAAAAGTTATGGGTTATATGGTGTGCGTCACTTTTTAAAAATGTTGTTTTTTGAAAGAAATCAGTTTTCGTGGGAGATGGAAAAAGAAGTGCAATTTGATTCCAAAAATTTTGAAAAAAATATTTTTAGAATCTAGAGAAAAAATGTGACGAGACTCTAGTTTGCATCATCTTCAAATTCTTCACGGTTTAGCCGCTATAGGTTCCCGAATGTGAAGATTTAGTTAAAAATAATAATTTTAGTGTCCAATTTGGCCAAAAATTGTAAACCACTATTGTGGGATCACCCTCTCATAGTTTTTGTGTATATTGGTACTTCCTTAATTGCTTGAATCAAGGGTACTTTTATGAAAACATTTCTCAGTTGGCCCACTAGGTCAGATTCGGTTTTAGAATGGGGCTTTGGTGTGGTTAGTCTTTCAGGGAATGGTGGTTCTAGACTTTGATATTTTGTTGAGTCCTACTTTGTTTAGGTTCCTTTTATCGATTATCAATAATTTCTACTGGGGGATCCTCATTAGTAACCTTTGTAATATGAGGAGATGAAGGCCCAACAAGCATCTTGCTTGAACAAAGGTGAAAATCACTCATCTCAACCCCATAGGTTGGGTATTATATGGTGTCACTAGTATAAGCCTGCTAAACAAGCTTGTTGTTAGGGTATTATATGGAGTTCCAATAATGGTTGTGTTTCATGAAATCACCTTCAATAAATTATTTACAATTGTCCTATGGTAATAAAAATGTTGTAGTTAAAATAAACATGATCAACGAAAACATGGGAAATTTTTTTATAGTAGATAAGAATTAACGTACATGATTTTGTGGAACATCTCGTTATTGTAGTCTATTAGTTGCATAATAGAACCTTTAGTTATAACACATTCTAAAGCAAGGTTATTGTATTCCTTAGGAAGATAATTGCATGTGTGAGTTCCATTAAGATCTATGAACAATATTTAAAGTTTGTAGAATGAACTTGTTTGATGGGCTCTAGTGATGTAACTTGTAAAGAAGGACCAAGGTCAATGATGTCTGCACGAATATTTCTTATGGAACTTGTAGTTAATGTAATTGTCATTGAGAAATAATTGAGTATGAGAAGTTTTCTTGTAAATAATAGAAAATAAGTTAGTTAGTTGTTTAAGAACTTTGATATCTATTATTAAGTAAATATAATGCCCACTATTTAACAATATAAGTAAATATAATTTACCTATATATATCTAGTGCATACCATTTTCAAGGTAACTCCCAAGCATTCCATGTAGATATAATTATATGATTTATGCATATTTTACACATGCCTATAAATAATTGAATAAAGATGCTAGTCACAATCCATCTAACTATCATGTTTTTACAAGTAGATATCAATTTTTTAAAACAATTAGTTATCTTATTTTCAACTGTCCATAGGAAAAATTATCATACTCATGAATAATGTTATATTACTCATTGGAGTCTTATGGTAAAGAGACATAGAAGAAATTTCACTACTCAAATTCAACCCACTAAAATAAAAAATCCTTAAAGAGGCTCAAATTAAGAGTGTCCACGTGAAGCACACATGAACAGATAGAAATCAAAATATGAAGTTGTCAACTACATGTACATTCCATGTTTCACTTATCAACATGTTCCATGTTTATTGAGAATATACTCTGTGTGAGTTCCATTAAGATCTATGAACAATATTTAAAGTTTGTAGAATGAACTTGTTTGATGGGCTCTAGTGATGTAACTTGTAAAGAAGGACCAAGGTCAATGATGTCTGCACGAATATTTCTTATGGAACTTGTAGTTAATGTAATTGTCATTGAGAAATAATTGAGTATGAGAAGTTTTCTTGTAAATAATAGAAAATAAGTTAGTTAGTTGTTTAAGAACTTTGATATCTATTATTAAGTAAATATAATGCCCACTATTTAACAATATAAGTAAATATAATTTACCTATATATATCTAGTGCATACCATTTTCAAGGTAACTCCCAAGCATTCCATGTAGATATAATTATATGACTTATGCATATTTTACACATGCCTATAAATAATTGAATAAAGATGCTAGTCACAATCCATCTAACTATCATGTTTTTACAAGTAGATATCAATTTTTTAAAACAATTAGTTATCTTATTTTCAACTGTCCATAGGAAAAATTATCATACTCATGAGTAATGTTATATTACTCATTGGAGTCTTATGGTAAAGAGACATAGAAGAAATTTCACTACTCAAATTCAACCCACTAAAATAAAAAATCCTTAAAGAGGCTCAAATTAAGAGTGTCCACGTGAAGCACACACGAACAGGTAGAAATCAAAATATGAAGTTGTCAACTACATGTACATTCCATGTTTCACTTATCAACATGTTCCATGTTTATTGAGAATATACTATGTGTTTCTTTTCTCAGAGCATTGAAAGGGTAATTATTCATCCACTATCTTTGATAGAGGTACTTTTAGTAATTTGATTTGATTTGCCACAACAAACAAGTAACACTTGGAGAGAGGGAATGCCTCAATTTTCCTTTCCCCAAGCTAAATATTTTGAAGATTATTTATTATTATAGTATCTTATTAAATATGAATTAGTATCAAATTACACCATATTGAATTATTAAGTTGTTAAATTTGAGAAAAAACAGTTTATAATTATTATGAATAAGAATTAGTAAAAGGGAAAATACCTTTAGATGAAACAATGATGGTATTAGATCCCAAGAGTCATAAGAATTAACAAATTAGTAAAAGGGAATATACTTTTAGATGAAACAATGATGATATTAGATCTCAAAGAGTCATAAAAATTAACAACTTAGCAAAAGGGGAAATACTTTTAGATAAAACAATGATGGTATTAGATCCCAATAGTCATAAGAGTTAATAACTTAGTAAAAGGGAAAACACTTTTAGATGAATTAATGATGGTATTAGATCCCAAGAGTCAAAACTTCTAACTTAAAAAAAGATAATAAAGAATTTTAAATAACTTTTCTGTATAAAAAAAAATTAACAATTAAATAGTATTTAGAATCATTCAATTTATATTGGTCATATTTCTTCTAAAATTTTATAATTAATATAATAATAAAAACAGTATAAAAAATTAAATTAAATGATTGAGTCAACTCTTTCCTTACAACTTTCTAATTTGTAGGCCACAAAAATCTTCTCTTCTATTCTATTTAATTTTCATAGGATAAAATGGTCTTGACACATGATAGACCATCGAAATATTATATTATATATTATTTAATTTTCATAAAACAAGACATTGACATACTGAGATAATATATAATGAATATATTCAATAAGATGTACTTATTTCTTATTAAATTGAAAATAGACTTGGATTTTTTTGACATAAAATCGAATAATAATAACTTGTTGACACATAATGAGACATATATACACTTAATATATTCAATAAGATATATTGATTTCTTATTAAATTGAAGATAGAAATAAGAAAATTGGCATGGACCAAAAATCTAAGAATAACTTGGCCTTTTCCCATGTTCGTCCAAAGGAAATAATAGTTGGAGACTTGTGCACGCATTCCCAAATCAAATATTATATAGAAATGATTGATTTATTTAACATTTTAATAAATGCTTCATACGAAAAAGAAGACCGTTGGATTTCCGAACGACTGCCAAACGAATTCCGTAACGTCGTGCAATTGTAAGGAGTAGGTGGCCGACAGATAGAAATGCGCGTACATGTCAATGATTGTACTAGTAAACTTTACTGTTTCACTTGCATTTCTTTTAATGGACAAAATTATATAACATCAACAAGGGAATAAATAGGCATTGACTATAGTTCATTTATTTTTGTAAATATGGAAGTTGTGGATAAGTATGGTAATTTTTATTAAAGTGGAAGGAGTTATTGTTGATGACATATAAAGGAGTATTTTTATCATCTTCTTTCTATATCAAATTAAAATAAAAAAATTATTCTTGTTTTTGATATTTTAGAATTTGTGAAATATAGTTTTTGATATGGACTGAAATTTTAAATAGATTAATGTTTGCAATGGATGGCTAATGATCCAATTGGGATGATTTTATTTGGAGGGGTGAATTTATGGTATTAGATTCTAAATATTCTTCAATGGAACATGGTTGAGATGGTAATGATCTAAATATGCATCATAAGTTAATTGATGGAAGGAGCCTTGAACTATTATAGAGTGGACAAGGAGTTCCAATAATGGTTGTGTTTCTTGAAATCACCTTCAATGAATTATTTACAATTGTCTTATGATAATAAAAATGTTGTAGTTAAAATAAACATGATCAACGAAAACATGGGAAACACAAATTTATAGTAGATAAGAATTGGCGTACATGATTTTGTGGAACATATTGCTATTGTAGTCTATTAGTTGCAACATTCTAAAGCAAGGTTATTGTATTCTTTAGGAAGAAGATCATTGCATGTGTGAGTTCCGTTAGAGATCTATGAACAATATTTAAAGTTTGTAGAATGAACTTGTTTGATGGGCTTTAACAATGTAACTTGTAAAAAAGGACCAATGTCAATGATGCCTGTAAGAATATTTCTTATGGAACTTGTAGTTAATGCAAATTTCATTGAGAAATAATTTAGTATGAGAAGTTTTCTTGTAAATAAAAGAAAATAGGACAATTAATTGTTTAAGAACTTTGATCTCTACTATTAAATAAATATAATGTCTACTATTTAACAATATATATATATATATATATATATAATTTTCAAAGTAACTCCCAAGCATTCCATGTAGGTATAATTATATGACTTATACATATTTTACACATGAATATAAATAATTGATCAAAGATGCTAGTCACAATCCATCTAATTATCATGTTTTTACAAGTTGATATCATTTTTTTAAAACAATTAGCTATCTTATTTTCAATTGTCCATAGGAAAAATTCGCATACTCATGAGTAATGTTATATTACTCATTTGAGTCTTATGGTAAAGAGACAGAAAAAAATTCACTAGTCAAAGTTAGACCACTAAAATAAAAAATTCCTTAAAGAGGCTCAACTACGAGTGTCCAAGTGAAACACACATGGATGGGTGGAAATCAAAATATGAAGTTGTCAATTGCATGTACATTCCATTTTTCACTTACCAACATGCTCCATGCTTATTGAGAGCATAATCCATGTTTCATTTCCCAGAGCATTGAAAGGATAATTGTTCATCCACTATCTTTGATAGAGGTATTTTTAGTAAATTGATTTGATTTTCCACTGTTATCAATTTTTCACCACAACTCAAATTGACAGAGCTAGTTAATTCAAGTTCATTTTAAGGTGAAGAGTTTCAATTTATTTCTGCAATTGCTTAAACCATTGCATATATTTGAGTTTTTGAGTTTTAGAAAAGTGCAATGTGTTTCAGTTTTCCATTCATCATTTGTAGCATAAAATATTGCATGAGATGTAAAAGAAAGTGATTTCATTCTATATTCAGTTATGCATTACATAATGTTTCATATATTTTTACAAAAGAAACGTATGGGATTGAACAAGAATTGCACAAAATGTTGTCTTATATTCATTGGGATGAAAAGAAGAATCAAGTGTCCCACACAAGCTGTGGGAATAGCTGAGACAATGAAACACAAGGAGTGCACTACACTACTGAAGATAAAGAAGGAAAAGAGCACATAAGAGGGAACATATCTGTCATTGCCTGGATGTGTCTTTGAGTTGCCTTCAATGTTGTGCATCCCTCTTTGCTCCTGTTCTCCAAAGTGAACCTGCAAGTGGTTGGAAGACTTTTGTTAGAGCTCGGGTTATGAATCCCCCTACATGATCTATAACAGTAATGTAGAGCATTGCTTGTGGTGCACTGAATCAATTGAGCAAAGACAAGAAGTGTGCAAGAGAATACAAAGGAGGAAACATCGTAAGAAACTTTGAATTTATTGTTTTTAATCTAACATTGTTTGTTTCATGTGCAAGTATAGGAAAAGCCATATTGCTGATATGTTTTGAAGATTTATAGCATGTAGTGTAAAACAGGCTCGCACAAGGGTTGAGCTCAACATGTTGCCCCTTAACATCCAATAGAGGGGTTGAGAAAGGAAACAATTCATAAATGCTCAAAAGAGATATGCATCTGAAGGAGTACATCACAAGTGTCATAAAAGCTCAAGCAATTGACCATTTAGGACAATCAAGTCTGAAAAATGCAATGAGTTGAAGATCATAAATGATCAATTGCTCACATAGACCATCATAAGGAGTGCATCATCATGAAACATGATAGTGAATAGAAATACATAATTCCAATCAAAGTGGCCATTGAAGCAAGTGGAGAAACTTCATAATACCATCATCATGTGTTTATATTTCAAAATCTTCTATGCAAAGATCAAGTTTCACATCAACATTGTTTGCCTAAGAGAAATAAAAATGCATGAAGAGTACATAAGGAATTTTCTCTCCATTAAGAAATGGGATTACAAGTGGTTGCAGATGAAGCATGAAATCCAAAGGATGAAGGAAAAAGAGTCATTATTGACTATGGGTTCAATACACCAAAGTTTTGAGTTGAATGTAACTTGAAACAACATCATTAATGTAAATAGTTTGCAAAAACTCAGATCTTGTTTCAGTATTAGTAAAGCTATAGATACAAAGACTAGCTCATTGCATTGCTACATGAAACTGAGGTGAAAGTGGAACTTGAAATGCATTTTCTGAAACATTCAAGTGTTTAGAGCGGGTGATACGGAACAAGTGACCTACATAAATATCATGGTGGTTGAATGCAACCTTGCAAAAAGCAAGTGAATAAAATAGAGGCATCACTATGCAATGTTTTTGGGAGTAAATAGAGCTTTTCTCTGTGTGTTTCATGAAGCAAGTGTGCAAATATCATGGCAGCCATATTCAAACAGTGAATGAAAAGTGCATGGGGAGTATGAGGAAACATGTTTGCTTGATAAGCAACTGAAAAGCATCAAATAGAGTTGAGTTTCATCGTGTTCATGCATTTCAATCAAAATGAAAAGCAAGTAATTGCTAACAACATATGCATTGAAAGGAGAGAATACAAATGTTACTAGAACAACATGTCAGCTTGCTTCATTAATTAAAGTTTATGAGTGAAGTAGAACTTTCATTCTAAGACTAAACAAGTGAAGCTACAATGACATATACATGAAAATGAAATCATTGTTGCTTTTCAAAACAGTGAGCCAATGTTCAAATAAGCTAGGGTTTCAAAGCAAATGGAACAATGACATAAAATTCACCATGACTCATACAATGCATTTATGTGTGAGTAGAGAGAAATGAATGCATTTTGCATAGAATGGAAGCAAATGCAATGGTACCATCTTGTGTTTTGATAGAAATAAGAAGGAACCCATATGGGTTTATGTTGTAAAGATTCCAAATGTAGAAGTAATGGAGTAGCTCAAGTTTATACAAGAAATTTGCAATGCAAAGAAACCCAGCTGAACTCTCATGGTCGCGGCTTGAGAGAGATTTTTTTCTTCACAAATGAGAATACCCACTTAGGGTTTTGCCTCAAAATGAAAATGCAAAAGAAATAACAAGGGTTTGAGCTCATGCCAGTAATGGAGCTCTCAGAAAATGAAGACAATGGAGTCAATGGTTGTGACCATGATGGGTTTTCAAAACCCAAGAAACAATAAGCATAGCCTTCATTCAACAAGTATTATTATTGCACATCATGGGTTGAGCCCAAAAGAGTTTATTTTTTACAGAAATGAGAAATGCATATGGTGAGGCGGCGGCCTAAGGAAGACCAACTCAAAAATCTACTCATTTCTCCTATAGATTCTCAACTTATGATTGTGAAATGAGCTCAAATCGAGCATTTTAAAGAGGGAAATGCATAATGTAAAAAAGAAATGAAGCTTACCTTGGCTGTGAGTGGAGAAAACTGGTTCAAGTCTGCAGGTAGAGCCTTCAAAAATCTTAAACAAAGCCCTCTCATGGCAGCCAAGTAAACAATACAATGACATAAAACACAAAAGAGAACAATGCATCAAAAAACCAATCATGGTCGTGGCCTAGAGGCCCGATTTTTCCTTCAGAATGGAGTAAAAAATACATCAAAATGGTAGCAAATGTCTTACCATCGAATTCAGGAGAAGATTCAACAAGAATGATAAAGAAAGTAGCTCGAATGGTAAAGTTCTAGCCTCAAACCCTAACTTCCATGTCGGCCAAATGCAGAGCCATCTCCTCCAAAAAATGGGCCAAGTAAAAATGATAGGAAATTTAGGAAGTCATTTTAGTTTTGATGTTAGGGTTTCCTCCATTCCCTAAGTTGAATGTGATTTTTATCACATTCTTTTAAAATTTCAAATGCTTTATTAAAGCCTTGTGCCCATGATGCCTAGGTCGAAGCCTTACCTTAGTCATTTTTCTTGATTTTTGAAGAAAATCAAACTAAATTCACATTGCCTTTTGATTTTAGGAGAAAATCATATATGCCTTGGCCTTGTTCATTTTAGATGATACTTTCTGAACCTTGGGAAATATTTCATACATTGCTTAAAAATCAAGATAATAACCTTAGGTCTTTTGAATTTTTGCCTAAGTCTTGAACACTTTAGGTTTCCCTTGGAGCTTTGAATCACCATATGTGATGGATGCCTAAATTTTTTATGATTTTTTATAGAAAAATCAAGTATATAGGTGCCTTGTTTTAATATTCTGATTTTTGCAAAGCATTAAAATTTGATCCAAAATTGCAAAAAATTAGAATATTTGAGCTTGAACTGCAAAAATCAAATGTAACAAAGGGGGGTTTCTATTTTTGTTTTCTAAAACTGCAAGTGTTGTAAAACAAAATTAAGGTAATGTTTCTATAAATTACCTTAATATCTGTTAGTGTTTAAATGCAATTGATGTACTTGAGTCCTCACTGAAACTTTACATTTTAGAGTTGAGTTCACAAGGGAAAATTTGGAGAAAAGGAGGCAAACTAAAGTTTCCATTTTCAGTTTCCAGCTGTTTGCACCTGATTTTTTGGATTTTTTGGATCAACCCTTTGAAGGTGGAAAGTTTTTATCTTTTTGATGTTGTTTGGAGTAGTTTATGACACTATTTTTTAGGCTTTTCCCTTGAGCTCAAAAATGGGAAAAGTTGTTATTCAGAGATGTAATGAAGCTGATTTTTGGCTATTTTCACTATGGTGACACTTGGAGGCTATAAGTTGGATAAAATTTTGATTTTTCTCAGTTTAGATTGATGGTTTCTTGCTCTCCTATTCACTGAGAGAGTTTTGTAAACTTGTTCATGTACTTAGATTCTAAAATTGTCACTCCTTCAGTTCAATAAAATAGCAGAGTTTCTTTTCTCATCTACTTGTTTCAAATTTATAGTCACAATTTGATGTTAGATGTGATTCAAATGCAAAATCCTCCTTATGTCTTGTTATTGTAGGTTTTTTTGCAAGGTTTTCATGTGATTCAGGTTGCATTTTGTGTTATGTTTGATTAACCTCTATGCAAATCACTTTTCAATTATGTGTTTAGGGTGGGATTGTGAGAATCAGAGTTTTAGAGATATTGTTGTGAGTGGAAAAAAATGTTAGAATCTTCACAGAGCTGGTGAATCACCTTAGTTTAGGATCTCTATTTCTAGTTTTTCTTTCTACCCTTTTCCCTGAAGGTCTAGTAGATTAGGTGTTTTACTAAGGGAACCAACCCCTCTGGAGATTCGCTCTCACCTACAAATTTACCCACAAATCTGAGAGCGTTTCCATGTTGCAACAGGATAGGCAAGTCTAACTTGGCTAAGGGTGCAATCCTGATTGCCAACATCCACAACAAACAAGTAACACTTGGAGAGAGTGAATGTCTCAATTTACCTTTCCCCAAGCTAAATATTTTTAATATGGTCAATGATAATCAAATCCACTCTACCCAATAATGTTTACATAGCTTCCTTATCTTGGGTGTTGAACATTTACTTTATTTTTTGCAAGATATTGTAACATTTGAATATCTTTAAATGATCATATTGGTAGATGGAGAGTTAAACAAGGTCAATCCATCTATCATCACCCTTCAATCAAATTTTTAAATGAAAAGTTCAAATTTCCTAATAACAATTGGAATATTCCATCATAGCATGCTACCCTTCACATTAGATATACTCCATATAATTAACTTAACATATTTATCTATAATAGTTGGAGGTTGATATTTCTTATTTGGTATGTACATATATTAAAAAACTACATATGTAATGCTCTTTTATCTTTTAGAATTAACTAAATACTATTAGAGTTGTTAAAATTGTATTTTATTTCTTACAATAACAACAATTCCATGTCCAACTCTTTTTTATGAAAATGGTTTTTTGTCTAAAATTGTCTATAGTCATGGTCACATGGATAAGGGTTTCCATTTGTAAGTTTTACATATATGGTTCTATTGGGATTTTATTATTTATGAAATTGGGTCATATTTTTGGTCATTTGGTTTTGAGTTGTTTTTGATAAAGTAAGTAGCATTTACAAGGTGTTGTACCCTTTACATGGAGAGCCCTCAGGGCCAATAAGGAGCTAGTTCAAAACATGACAAGAACTAGAAAGAAAAGCTAGACAAAAGGGAGGCGATCCCTTACAAACAGGAGCCACAAGGGCTCAACAAAATAGGCCAAACAGGCCACACATAGAACAGTACCAAAACATGAACAACTGACAAATAGCATGTTGAACAAAGTACTAGGACTAAACAACCCCAGAATCTAAGGGGACAAATCTAACTCTCAAAACCTAAGGTCGCGGTTTGGGGAGTCCCTTCTTTTTTCTCTACACAATAGATCAGGAAGGCTCAGAAACAAAGTCCACCGAGTGAGGCGAGATGAGCGGTTCCTCAACAACCACCATGGACAAAGAGCCACCACACAGTGAAGCCGACAACACAAAAGAGGAGTTAGGATCATTCGAAGGATCATTATAAGTGTTCATCAAGGGACAGGTAAGCTTTTTCGGCACAACAACAATAGTTCAGGACAACAATGGTTCCATAGAAAGGATAGCCGAAGGAGGATCCTAAGGAGACACAACCTCTAAGGATGAATCAGTCAAGGAAGGTATGTTCTCCCTAGAGGGACCATCTGAAGTGGGAGAGCCCACCGTGAGATAGTCCACGAGAGCATCCTTCCACTAGGTAGCAGCACCCTTGCAGTGAGCAAGAGGGCAGCCAGAGACCAAATGACCAACAGAGAAACATCTCCTGCACCGAAAAGGGAGCCCCTCATAGTCCAGAAGCTACTTCCAAGGTCTGTCCACCACAAAGACCACATCACCATGGAGAGGTTTGGAGATGTCCAAATCGATTAAAATGTGAGCCATCGTAGTATGCCCAAGATCTCGAGATGTAGAATCCACCTTCAAAAAGCTACCAATGGCATTGTCAATAGCTTCAAAACAAGAATCCTCCCAAAACTAGAGAGGGAGGTTCGACAGTCAGACCCAAACTAGTTTGATATTCAGTGGCTCCGTAAGAGGATTGAAAGAGTGAGACCAAGGCCAAATGTAAAATGAATGAACACCCCACATCCACCCCCTTTCCAACACTCTGTCATGTTCCTTGAAGGAATCAAAGGTTGCAAAGAAAAAACCTCTAGCGCTGGGATAGAGGTCAATCTGCCCAGAAATAATAGGCTTCCAAGAAACGAAAACCCACTCATGGAGATTAGGAAGGGAGGGCCACAAGCTATTAAACCTGTAGACTACACCCTGACACACATAGAAATCCTTATTCCCAACAATCTCTGGTCCACATACCACAACAAGGGAAGCACAAGCATAGGGAAAGGTTGAACCCTAGCCAGATCAGGAGGAATCTGGGCACCAACAACATCAAAAAAGGATTTTCAATGGTAGCCAGAAGTGATAGGAGGAGAGTGAATAGGGCCCCAGCCCACGCAATCCTACACAACAACATTCCTTCTAAGTCATGCTTTAAAGATAATCACTTATAGTTAAGTATGAGTTTATTCTTGAATACCAAGTTTTGCCACCTAATGCATGAATAGCGCTCTATTATGTGCATCAAAATAGTGGGTGATTTAGGGTTTTAAGTTTTACTTCACACTTATTAGGCATCTATGTTTGAAACATAACTTAGAGGGATTACTTTAGCTCTCAAACTAAGAGCTCTAATATCTCAAGGATTACACCAAATTGCTAGGAATTGGTCTATCTAATGAATGGACATTAGTTTTACATTTCAAGTATGTTGTTCAACAAACTATCTAGTTGCATGATTTTATATGCATGTATAACATTTTTATGAGTACACAACAAATGTTTCAAGGTATTTTTCTTTTTTATTTTTTAGAGTAAGAAAAGAGACCAATTGATTAACAAAAAACTATGACAAAGATAATTGTGTAACAACATACCTTCAATGAAAATTTCTTAATTATTCAATATTTCAATAGTCTAGAGCTAACAACATAGTTTGGAGCTTGTATTTTTGTAGTAAAATTTTAGGTCAACCTTATGGTAGATCACCAACTGACATTCAAAAATATTAACTATATTGGGTGGGTGGGAAGTTGATATTTTTAGTTTCTTTCCTTGGGACACATTCACTGAAGGGATATTCTACAAGCCACATTGGGGTTGTGATTGTTAGTGTAAATAGAGTCATTATTCACCTAGTTAGCTAATCACCATTCTAAGATTGACCTATTCACACTCATAGTTTAAGTTTACTTAGGAATTTTAGGCTTTTTTCTCACTTTATAACATTGTGACATGTGTCATCATCACCTTAGACACCTATTATATGTATACTTGCCACTCATTCACACACTTTCCAAGTGAGCTCACAAGTATTGTACTATTGGAGGGCTTGCATGTTGTTAAGTCCTACCTTCCTACCTCATCTACCTTGCCTATATATGCAAGGTTTCTTATTGTATTATACACTCTTCATTTGTATATTGATATAAATACTATTATGCTCATATTTTCACTTGTGGAAGGTTATCAATTCAAGCTCTTTGATCTTGAAATTCTCCAACATGGTATCAGAGCCATGAGAGCATGTTCCTTCCCACATCAAGGTGACTCCCACACATAGCCCTATCATTGGAGTTTTTTTAGCCAAATCGACATCTCCATTACATTCAAAAGGCTCGAGAAATGAAGAATAGCCTTTTCTTTGGAAAAAAATAGTATTTTTTCATTTTTGCAACTTTTCTTTCCATTGTATGAAAAAATTGTAAAAAATCATTTTCTTTTTTCAAAGGGCCAATTTGTCCTCTACCCCTCTACCCATTTTGGCCTATTCGTCCTACACTGTATAGGGTCATAGTTTATTGCAAGGTTCACATGCACTAAAATGCCCAATTTTGTCCATAATCGGCTTATTATTATCTAGTTGTGGCCTATTCTATTGGTGTGAATATATGTCTTGTACCTAGTAATTCATCTTACTAGGGACTTAGGGGACTTATTCACATGTTAAGTTTACTTAGGATATAATATTCTTTCTAGAAGTCTTAGTTGGATTTTCTAGAACTTATCTAGCTTTATTGCATGATTCCTAGGTAGTTAGTTTATTAGTTGTCACATGTCATAGGATTAAGACACGCGTCACAATCATGTTCAATCCTATTCCTCACCTTGCCTATATAAGGAAGGTCATTGTACACATATGTAATACACTTCATACCTCATCATCATTTCAGTAGGTCTTAATATCAAGCAAGCTCATATTCTTTCATAATCTCTTGTAGAAGGTTTTCATTTTTATTGTAGGTGGTTTTGGGTATAGAGCTAATCTTTAGCTCTTACATGGTTTTAGAGCCAAGCCTTGCAAAAACCTTATCAGATCTAAGGGTTGATCTATTGCTAGTGGGAGATCCTTATACTCCACCATTCCTAGATGATCATATTTTAGAGTTGTCATGTGCCTCTTCATTCTTGTCATGGGATACTCAATGATTATACTACTATGTAGGGGTTTGAATGCTTTGAATCTTCAGATGAGGATGACAAGGGTTCTTCAAATGCTCCTCCAGAAGAGATAGTTGTTGTACCTTCACCTTCAATGATTCCTTGTAAAAATTCATTGATTGAGGCTCCCTTCATTCTTGTTCAGTAGTCCACCATTCTATTGATGATTCATTGAGAACTTCTAGTGATTCAATACAAGTATCTCATTGTCTTCCTAACTGGGATTCCTATTTATCAAACATTGGATCCTTGTTTGTGGAGTCTCACATTTCAGATTTGGATGACACAATTGAGGGGTTATCTCTCCTCTTTGATGACAATCATTGCACAACTATTGTCAAACCACCTTTTCCTTTGGATCTTGTTCAATGTCAGTTTCCGCATTGTCTTGGTTTGTCACCTTCTTCTTTGATTGCCAGGCATGTACCTAATTTGATTGTGGCATCTTCATCTTTAGTTGACAAGGAGAAACATGAGCAATTTTCAGAGGCATCATCATCATCATTCATGCTTCTTTGTTTCAATTCCTGTCTAGAATGGGAAGCATTCCTACATTTGTACTTGGTTTTGTTTCTTCCAAAAGGGAGACAAGTTGTTTGTCGACATTGGATCATGTTTTGTCTTCAGGAACTTACTATTTTTGCAAGTGATTACACATTGTGTGGGGCTACATAGTCTCTCTCTTTCCCTCTTATGGGGGGCTCTTGATTGTACTATATTTATGTGATGGATGGTGTACTTGGGGGTATCATGGAGTCCTCCATCCTTCCTCACATGATTGTTCTTTTCTCTCTTTTGGAGAGGATTTTTTTCCTACTAGGTTTTCTCCTTTTCTCCATTTGCGATAGATTTCATTTACATTTGTACATAGGTACCTAAAATAGCCTAGTAGTTGGGACCCATCTTTGCATTCTTTTGCATCATTTGCATAATAATATTCTCCCTAAGTTACACTTAAGGGGGGGTGTTGGTGTGAATATATATCTTGTGCCTAGTAATTTATCTTAGTAGGGACTTAGGGGACTTATCACATGTTTAGTTTACTTAGGATATAAGATTATTTCTAGAAGTCTTAGTTGGCTTTTCTAGAACTTATCTTATCTAGCTTTATTACATGATTCCTAGGTAGTTAGTTTGTTTAGTTGAGACAGGTCACAATCATGTTCAATCCTATTCCTCACCTTTCCTATATAATGAAGGTCATTGTACACATATGTAATATACTTCATACCTCATCATCATTTTACTAGGTCTTAATATCAAGCAAGTTCATATTCTTGCATACTCTCTTGTAGAAGATTTTCATTGTTTTTGCAAGTGGTCTTGGGTGTGGAGCTAATTTTCAGCTCTTACATATTCTCCATCCTCATAAGTCATGAGAAGCATCTTTGAAGGGTTACCTAGTCACTATTTTTTTACTCAAGCCTTAATAAGGACTCAAGTGGATTCTTAACTGTTTGTAAGTTTTGTGGACTTATTTTGAAGGATTTACATAGCTCCTATTCGAAAACAATGCATAGAATATCATTTTATTTCATTGAATGTGTAAAGAGTTTGGCCGACCCCAACCTTGTTATTTACAATGTGACCAAAAACTAGGCGAACCAAAGTAACAAATAAATCCTTGCATTTTCAATGCCACCAATGTTGTGTCCCTGCATGAAGATTTGGAATGGTGTGAAAAAGACTCTATGTGCTATGTGCAACCTGTATAAGCCTACAAACAAAGGCATTAGAAACTTCTACACTATCTTGTAAAGATTACAAGTGCTCAATATTGGGTTCACAATCACTTATGCGTGTGGGTTGATTCTTTGCATTGGCTTCAAAAAACACCTATGAACAAAGTTTTCTCATTTTCCTCTATACTTTCACGTTCTTTATTTTTTACAAATGATGTTTGACTATCGCAAACTTAATTATAAATAAAAATTATGCCCTTCACATGTGCCTAAAAGCTCCACACCATAGCCCAATAAGCGGTTAATATTCTACCACATTTATCCCATGCGGTCTTAAAGTCTACTAGACATCTCTTAACTAACCCCACATCATCTCCTTTTTTAAGAACTTTGCATTTTAATTTGCTAGTTAATGTTGATAGGTAATATTTTTTTCAAAATTGTAGTTACCAATTTTTTGCTAACACTATGTTACCTTAAGCAATTAAACACTTTACATTTGTCTAAACTACAACATTTAATACTAGTGGTTTGAGACTAATAGTCTAGTTCATCAAAGTGTTTATAGGGGGTAAAGGACCAATTTTTTGTCGCATTCTCATTGGAAATGATCATATTGTTAGACCTAATGCATCAGTAGTAGCTAACCAAGGCCTCCCTAAGATTAAGGGGTATCTTGCGAAGTTTTCTTTAGGTTGTAAGACCATAAAATCTGCAAGGTATTCCCATGAGTTTAGTGTGACGACTAAATATTCTATAATACCCTCTGATTTAATAGTTGTGTTAGATTTTTCAATAACATGAGACATGGGATGAAACAATGAACAAAACACCTTCCACCCAAGAGCTTTGTAAAACAAATATTTTTTATTCCTCAAAAATAAAATACTTAAAGAATGAATAATACAAAGAGAATGAATGCTTTATAAGAGTAACCCTAATGATAGAGGGATTAGATCATGACAAGTGTCAACATCTTGTGTGATGATACAAAATGATCTAATATTAGCTATGTAGTTAACATAAATAAAGCATTGAGTTAACTAATAAAGTAATCCTAAGTTTAGCTTAAGTGCATGAGAAGTAGAATAATAATTAATTAAAGATTAATTAATTATTCTCTAATACATGATAACTCTAACAAGTTGTCCTATCTACTAATTGTAAAATAGTAGGCGTAGATTAGAGTTCCATTAACTAAATTTATTTCATATTTCCTTTTGTCATAATATTTATGGGCGCTTCTAAGTCAATTAAGGTGTCATTAATGAGAGTTCCATTAATTTGGGCATCTACTACTAGTCTCCCAGGGTCTACCTATTTTAGATCAACTATATTGCCTAACATAATGTCAGCAAGTTGTCCTATGACATGAACAGTCTAGGGGTCCTTTCATTTTTTGCCTAGCTTTTTAAGGTACAACTCTCTCGTAGCTTTTGTGTATATGGGTACTTCCTTAATTGCTTGAATTAGGGGTATTTTATGCAAACATTTCTCAGTTGGCCCACTAGGTTAGATTTCGTTTTAGAACAGGGTTTTGGTGTGGTTAGTCTTTCAAGGAATGGTGGTTTCGGACTCGTGATGTTTTGTTAAGTCCTACTTTGTTCAAGTTCCTTTTATCATTTATCAATAATTTCTACTAGGGGATCCTCATTAGTAAGCTTTGTAATATGAGGGGATGAAGGCCCAACAAGCATCTTTCTTGAACAAAGGTAAAAATCACTCTTCTCAACCCCATAGGTCGGGTATTGGATGGTGTCATTAGTATAAGCCTGCTAAATAGGCTTGTTAGGGTTAGGTGTAGGTTGAGCTGGAAATTGAGGTGCCCTTAGTTGTGATGGTGTGGTCATGTTTGGATTTGTCATTATAGCAGGTTTCTACAACTACAAATATTGTTGTGGTTCTGGGTAATTTATATTTTGATTTTTCCATTGTTGATCCCCACGCCACTGTGATGGCCATTGGTTTTGCTGGGGTAGCCATTGAGAGTTGTAATTTGGATCTTGGTAAGGTTTTTGTGTCTATATCCCCTATTGTGGAGCCCAACTGGGTGCTTGGGCCAATAGCCATGACAAATTTTGTGTATTATTCTAGGGTTGAGTGTTCCAATGTGAGAAGTTTGAATTGCCACCTAGAAATGACGTATTGTAAGATAATGGATCTTGAGGCATACCTTGTCTTTGTTGCCAAGGTTTATGCTAAGCAATATAAAATAGTTGACCTTTTTCATCCTCTAAGGCTTGAAACTCAGAGCTCCCTTGCTTTTCTTTAGAAATATTGGCCAACTTCTTGCATTTATAGTTTATTCTCTTCTGGTAGCAATTTGGACAATATTCAGTTAGGAACCTTACCTTCGCTTTGATCTGATTTTAGGATCTAGGATTGTTCCACGTGCATAATAACTTTACAATGATTAAACTACAAGTCTTCAATACATAATTAAAAAATGCTTAGATAACATAACCAAATTAAAGTGACAAGATTAACAAAAGAGAGAAAAGAGAGATAAGACAACACAAGTTGATAACGGAGTTCGCCAAGATGGCTACGTTTTCAGGTCCTCCCCAACAGAGTGACCGATCCTTGATTATGCTCCAAAAATAATTACAAGGCTCTAACTGTTACAAGTCTCCTCACAACTCTTAGAAGATAATGAATTACAAAAGTCCTTTATTACAAGTGCAACAAGCTTGACCACAAAACAAGCTTGACCACAAGCCACAAATGCACAAGGGTGGCATTTCATTATCAAATTCCTAGTTTCAAACTTTCAAAAACTCTCTCTCACCATTCTTCACAAAACATAAACGGAATTATGAATGAACATCACCTGGAATGCCCTTCAAAGTGCCTACACTCCCCATTTTATACATAAAATAAGCCTAAATAGGCTTAACCATCAAAATAAATGACTAACCCCCCTTTAACAGTTCGTACAATGACTCATCTGTCTCCTAATTCCCTTTCGTGTAAGTGGTTGAAGTGGTTTTTTAACCACATATGGCTTTTTTTAATAATTTGGCTTCAAATATTCTTTAAATAAAATCCAACCACTATATATTCTAAACACCATTGATGGTGTATCGGTGGCTTGTATTTATGTACTTGGGGGGTTGGCGGTTCAACCCCTACCGACCACCTTTTACTAAACAAATAAAACTTTTAATACATCAAAACAAACTGCCCTCTACATATGGTTGGTGCACGTTGTATGGTGTAACAACCAACGTCTTGGATGATACGTGATCGGTCAGCGGTTCAAGCCCCTCAACAACTTTTTCCAGCTAGTTCACTCACCTGACCGTGGATGGAGGAGATGCCATGTGGCACACCGAGAAGGTTCCATGTGGCATGACATGATTGGCTAAAAACTGTATTGCCTGCCAATTGGATGATGACTCTACCTGCCACGTTCTCTGCCAGATCATCTATACAAAATGCTAAATGTCATCGTACAGATGACACATGTCATGTCGTAATTGGTCCACATCATCATCCATACCATACGATTTGCTGACTCACTGTGTTGACATCATGCTGACGTCATCAGTTGTACCACCTGGTCCATTTAGTCAACTGCAAAATTTGAGTTGCGATATCTCAGACATATGGACTCAGATTTCGATGAAACGAGCGACGTTGGACTCATATCGACGAGCTCTTCGATTTCATGCCATTTTCAATTGATTCTAAATTGATCAATTTTTTCACCTTTTTGGATGACCTCACGTACCAGTTTGACCTGAACTTTGACTGACCATATCTTGAGCATACAAGCTCCTCTCGACTTCGTTCAAGTTGTGTTGGAATCAAGATTCTGAGCTCTTTCTGATGGTGTTAAATTTTGGAGCATTGGAGACATTTCAATTTTTAGTGAAAAATATCCCCCAGATCAGGCCTCCCCACTAGAGAACTTTTGGACCTCCAAAAGTTGCATTTATTTAGAAATTAAGTGAGGGCATTGCCTCCCCACTTGTCTTGTATCCTTTTTCCATCTACACATCTGGCTCATCACGACAATCAAGATTGCAACAATGTTGTTAAGCATATGCATCATTCCATCACTTCCAAAAGCATCTACATCAACTGCTACAAGCATTAACCAATAACCACTGACTAATATCAAGTTGAATAACAATGTAGATACAAAAGAAAATGAAGCAACCACATGTATAGATTTCACAACAGGAACATTTTGACCCAAGGGAACATCAATGCTTTCATTTACCGCTTCCTCATGTCGTGTTGTCGGTGTATCCTGCAACATCTAATTAGCCTTGATTACCTCAAGTTCATGTCTAGAATCACCTAACTTAATAGACATAAGAGATAAGTCTTTACTTGCATTAACCACCCTTTTCAACTGCCATGTGTTTGCAAGAGATATACCAGTCTTGATCCTGTGAGAATGTACAATATACCTAATGCCATCTTTAAACAGATGATAATGATTAAGTTCCCTATAGAAAATAACCTCTCATTCATACAAATACGGGCTTCCCAACACTATCCCACAAAATCTAGTCGAACCACATCAAACTACACCTCATCAACAAACTTAATGGTGATCGCAAATCTTAAAGTACACTACCTTGTTACTTGCAATTCATTATTTTCGCAAACCCAACCTAGTGGATAAGGTCTCTGAAGCAGTGTAGTTTTCAATCCCAAATTCCTTACAACATCTTTTGAGATTAGGTTAATTTGAGAACCACTATCTATGAGAGTATCAATTTTAGTGTGCTTAGAAACAACCCTTATGTGAAATAACTCATTTCTTTTCTTATCTTCAAGGACAACATAGACTTGAGAAGTAGAAGCACCGCAAGCAACAAAAACATTAGTAGTGAAATTCTTACCTTTCAATCTCATTGCTGTTATGTTAGTTTCATCTTCAGACTTTGAACCAAGATCCATAACAACATTTGTGGTCTCCTTCTTTCCTTTATGTTTATGAGCCCATTTCGGCTTCAATTCTGAATGCAACTTCCAGTAGTGATCTACATCATGAACTTCCTTGTCACAATGAGAGCATGTGAGCTTATCCTCCTTCTTAATGGTAGTTGTTTGCTTCCCCTTTCCTTTACCTTCAAATTTACCTTCAGACTTAGATGGCTTCTTGTCAAGCTTATCAATAAAAGTACCCTTACCTCTTGACTCTAAGTGTGTGGCATGAACACATACTTCATCCAGATTACTAGGATGCAAGACCAAAATAGAATGCCACAGATAAGAGTGAAGACCACCTATGAACTTAAGCAATGTATCCTAGGTGTACAATGGAACATTCAATGCAATAGCCCTCTTCTTGAATTCATGGGTGTACTCTTGGACAGTTTGACCTTTCCCTTGCCTAAAAATTTGCTAGTCCATCATTAACTGTTGCATATGGCCTAAGGGATAAAACTACTTCTTAGGAGCATTAATAAATTCTACCCAAGTTAAACTGACTCTAGCATGCTATGAAATTTATGCCCTAGTCCTACTCTCCCACCAAGTGAGAGTTGAACCTCCCAACCAAAGAGTAGCTAACTGGATCCTATCAGCATCATCTAAGAGATTTTGGACTCTACAATAGACTTCAACTTGTTGAACCTAGTCATCTAATTTTTCAGCATTCAATTCCCCACAATACTTTGGTAAGTCAAATTTTACACCCAATTTAATTCTAGGCTTATGTGCACCCTTGAAAGGATTATAAGAAGAATTAGAATCAGTAGAAGAAGAAGGAGAAGATGGAGAAGGATTTTCTAGAGGCCCATCATCACCTCCTAGTCGTTTCCCTTTGTCCTTCTGATCTTCAAGCTTCTCTTGCTTTGAAGGATCTCTTTTTCCACGCTTCTTCCGTTCTCACTTTTCCTACCTTTCCTGAAAAAGAACTACCATTTCCTTCATTTCGAGAAAATATTTCTGAAAACTCTTCTGATCAAGCTTCAAACCTTTTCCAACTTCCAATCCTTCCATCCTTGGCAAAGTTCTCTTTTTACCGATCTCAGAATTGTACTCTGCTAGCATTCCTTCACCTCGCTGGCTCCTAGATCGCGTTATCATTCACCTCTGCAAACACTAGTCACAACAAAGCTCTGATAACACTTGATCTGATTTTAGGATCTAGGACTGTTGCACGTGAATAATAACTTTACAACGATTAAACTGAAAGTCTTGAATACATAATTAAAAAATGCTTAGATAACATAACCAAATTAAAGTGACGAGATTAACAGAAGAGAGAAAAGAGAGAGAAGACAACACAAGTTGATAACAGATTTCACTAAGATGGCTCCATCTCTGGGTCCTCCCCAACAGAGATATTGATCCTTGATTATATTCCAAAAACAATTACAAGGCTCCAACTATTACAAGTCTCCTCACAGCTCTCAAACAATAATGAATTACAAAAGTATTTTATTACAAGTGCAACAAGCTTGACCACAAGCCACAAATGCACAAGGGCAACATTTCATTATCAAAGTCCTAGCTTCAAACTTTCAAAAAATCTCTCTCACCATTATTCACAAAATATAAATGGAATTATGAATGAACATCACCTGGAATGCCCTTCAAAGTGCCTGCACTCCCCCTTTTATACATAAAATAAGCCTAAATAGGCTTAACCATCAAAATAAATGACTAACCCCCCTTTAATAGTTCGCACAATGACTCATTTGTCTCCTAATGCCCTTTGGTGTAAGTGGTTGAAGTGGTTTTTTAACCACATATGACTTTTGTTAATAATTCGGCCTGAAATATTCTTTAAATAAAAACCAGCCACTATATATTCTAAATACTATTGATGGTGTATCGGTGGGCTTGTAGTTTAGTACTTGGTGGGTTGGCGGTTCAACCCCCGCTGACCACCTTTTACTAAATAAATAAAAATTTTAATACATCAAAACAAACTGCCCTCTACATATGGTTAGTGCACGTTGTATGGTGTAACGACCAATGTCTTGGATGATAGGCAACCAGTTAGGGGTTCGAGCCCCTCAATAAATTTTTCTAGCTAGTTCACTCACCCGACTGTGGATGGAGGAGATGCCACGCGGCGCATTGAGAAGGTGCCACATGACATGACATCATTGGCTAAAAATTGTATGACTTGCCAACTAGACGATGACTCTGCCTGCCACGTTCTCTGCCACATCATCTGTACGTAATGTTGATCTTATCGTACGGATGAAACGTGTCACATCTTGATTGGTCCACATCGTCATCCCTACTATACTGTTTGCTGAGTCACTATGCTGATGTCATCAGTTGTACCACCTGGTCCACTTAGTCAACTGCAAACTTTGACTTGCGATATCTCAAACGTACGGACTTGGATTTCAATGAAATGAGCAGTGTTGGAATCATATCAACGAGCTCTTTGATTTCACACCAATTTTGACTGATTCTAAATCAATCAACTTTTTTGCCTTTCTGGATGGCCTAAGGTACCAGTTTGACCCAAACTTTGACCGAACATATCTTGAGCGTACGAGTTCCTTTCGACTCTGTTCAAGTTGCGTTGGAATCAAGATTCTGAGCTCTTTCTGATGGTGCTAAATTTTGGAGCATTGGAGACATTTCAAATTTTAGTGAAAAATATCCCCTGGATCACACTTTTTCCTATTTCTTCTTTATATGCAAGGTGTTCAATTGGGTAGCCAAGTGGCTAATTATATTCTCTTTCACATTGGACAAGAGGTTAAGTTTCACCCAAGTGAGACCCAAGTGGACATTTTATTGAAAGAAAAGGTTCTTTCATTTATGGTCTTTTTTATGGATGATCTAGAGTTAGTTTCTAGATACTTTGAAAATCTCTTCAAAAGGTGGTTGAGATATATCTACTACCCCTATGAGATTTAGAGCATCCATACAATCTTGATGTACTCCCCAAAAAAATACTAGTTTAATGACTTGAGAGAGAGTTTGTTCTGATGTGATTTCTTCAGACAAATTGAAATATTTCCACATAATCCTCCAATGGTTCATCTTCTATCTGTGACATTATGAAGATTTTGTCTTGATTCTTGTCTATCCCTCCACAATAATCTTGATATTTCTGTAATAATTTGGCCTTCATTATTTCCTAGTTGGGTATGACATTTCTTCCCAACCACATAAACCATCACAGAGCAAGATCCTTTGATGTGGTTGGAAATAGTTTGAGTTTGTGAGCATCCATAGTATAATCTTAACTCTGGCACAATACATCAAATTCAAACAATAATGTGTTTGGATCTTCGGTAACCAATCCATAAAAATGGGTAATGTTAAAGAGGGTATGTTCTTAAGAGCAACAAACCTTTCTTGGTGTGTTATTGGAAACTCAAATGTCACATGTTGTACTTGATTTTCTACTACTTCCTCAGCCATGGTGTTGGAATGTCTTACAAAAGTATCCTCTATGTCTTGAGTAGCTACTGGTGTGAGGGGTGGTTCTTCTTCATTAATTCCCATAAAATTTTCTTTGTTCGCACCAATTCCTTCAAATTCTTTATGAATTGAGGGGACAAATCTTTCCAAAGTGTCTCTCTGCCTCTGCATACAATAATTCTTTGATCTTTAATTTGTGGTCTCTGCACACTATTAGTGAATAGTTCTTTGTTGATTCATAAATATCTATTGGTCCTAATTCTAAAACAAAAACATACTAATCTATGAAATCTTTGAAAACATTTTTAAACACATATAAGAATTATGAACTTAGCACCATCTTTGACAATAGCACCAAAAATGTAGAGCTTCCCTTAATATCTAATTAATCGATGTAGATAATCATACACTTAGCTTAATAGACTTGAAGATTTCTCATATTAAGCAGTTCATTGTTCAAAAGGGGGGCTTCATTTAATTATCAACCAAGGAGTCGTAGACTATAGATGATGCTGGAAAAATATATGCATTCAAGAATTCTAAACATCTTGTACATTGGCTAAGTATAGGTAAATTAAACACGGATAAATAAATTGAAATCTTTTCACCAAAATTGATTTTTATCTTCAAAACAAAGTAAAGCAAATACAAGGAACTACTTAATTGCTATGAGTGCTTAACACTTATGATTGTAACTCAATAATTGTAATGCTTGCGACTATAACTCAATAACTACGATGCTTACAACTATAACTCAATAACTGTGATGTCGCAGCATATCCTAATTTGCCTAACCTCCAAAGTATTGAACAAAATATCAACTAAAGATTTCTAATTTTCAGAAATTACAATGCATCATTCATAATAGCATAAATCGGAGATTACAAATTAAACTAAAATGCACAATCTAATGTGCTAACTAAATTAATGTGGTTCTACAGTACCTCAAGCAGCCCTTGCTTGAGTTGCTGCATCCACAAAATCTTCTTCAATCACTCACTTAGACAAACAAGCTAATGAAATATCTTATCTTTATTACATTCCAATCATACACAAAGTTGTTGAATAGAATCTAACAAAAAATCTTATTCAATCTAATACATGCAAATCTAGATGTCCTTCTCGACAGGATACCCTGCTACAGAGGGCCCAAGATAGTACATGTATTTGTGAACAATAAACAAACTAAAAATAGATGGCAACTCTCCCATAGGAATAGGAAGAGGACTAGGTTTCTAAAAAAAAAAAAAAAATGAACAAAATAAAAGTATAGAAGTTACACAAGGACTCTGCACTTAATCAAGATTAACCTTTATAACTGAAAACATGCCTAGGAAGAACAGTTCTTGTTATGACTTATTCCTTGTTGGAACAGATTCCTTTCTCCTCATGACTCCATGATCTTGTCATTAAATGACCACCTCCATCTTCTTTTGAAAGTGTGATCGCGCTATAGTAGATTAATTCCTTCTATACATTGGACTATCATCCTTATGTTGCAAGTTGAGAAGCCTTTTGTTGTGGGTTGACAAGTTCCTTGCTGCAAGAGTTAATCCTTAATTCTTCAAGTCATTTTCATTGCTAACAACTATAATTAAACATGAAATTCTACTAAATCCACAAGCATTCACAAATCATACACACACTTATTGATATAACATATTAACTTCAAATACTTTAAAATGCTTCAAGTATATAAAAAGATCTATCAAAGTTTAGCAAAAAATAAGATAAATGTATGTAATTAAAGCAAGGAAATAGGACATTCATTTGGCTCATAAAAAATGAACATAATCCATTTTGACTATAGGGGAAAATGTCTCAAAGTAGTCAATACCCTTAACTTGTGAAAATCCCCTTAGTTGCAAGACATGAGTTGTACCTTTCAATAGAACCATTGATAGCATACTTGGTTCAATACACCCACTTGCACCAAGCCATATTTATTCTCTTAGGAAGAGATATTGAATCCCATGTGTTATTCTTCATCAAATAAGAATACTCCTCTATCACAACACAATCCCACTCTAGGATATTGGAAGCCTCTGAAAAAATCTACAAATCAATAGATATAACATGATTAAAAATACTATTTTCGGAAGTATGCGAGTAAGTGAAATGAAAAATCATAGGATCACCAACTAAAGGTCCAACCTCCTCAACACTAATACAGACCCATATGGGAAAAACATGAGTAGGAGGAGGTTGATGTATTCATGGAGGTGGTCATGGAAGAGCAAGACCATCATTTGAAGTATCCTCAAGTACAAAGATATCCTCATATGATGAAGGTGGAGCCAACAATGAGAAAGAAGTGGATGGAGAATCCCTCTATGTGGAGGATTCATACAACTGAACATCTCATCGTAAGTAAACATCTCTAGTGGGGTAAATGCAAGAGGATGAGTCCACAAAACATGGAAGTTTTTGCCTTAGGAAAAAAAATAAAATCGGCTTGCAAAAAATAGGATCCCGCTTTTTAATAAATGGGATCCCATTTAGCTTCGAGATCCTAAGCCTAAATTTAAAAAACAGGATCCTATTTTGAAAATTTTCCAAAAACGAAAATTTCCAAAAATGGCAAGTTTTCGAAACAGGATCTCGTTTTGAAAAATTTATATTTTTGGAAACTCACTTTTTGAAAAATTTCCATTTTCATAAAGTTTTCAAAATGGGATCCCGTTTTGAAAACTTTCCATTTTTGGCAATTTTCAAAACAGGATCTCGTTTCGTAGAACCATAAAAAAATTGTTTTTATATGAAACGGGATCCCATTTTTTAAAATATAATTTTTTGGTCGGGTTTTTAGCTTTTTTTTGGTTCGGGAAATGGCTTGGGGACCCTAATCTAAGCTTTGGACTTGGTTTGACCTACAATTTGAAGGTCATGTTAATGTCACAGGAAAATAATGACTTTGGACATATGTCTGAAGACCTATTTTGTAGAATTTTTTTACGAAATTAAAACCCATTATAGATGAGATAGTGTAGATTCCAAATATGTAATTTTTTTTACAATTTTATTATTTTTTCTATTTTTTAATTAATTTCTAATGAAATTGGTCCTGGAAACTTGAATTATCAGGGTTTTTTAGTATTTTAATAACTTTTTATTAAAATATTTTTTTGTAAAACGAATTGCACCAAAACGTACTTCAAAAAATTCTTTTCAATTTAAAAAATAAAAATAAAAAATGATAAGTTTAGGTCATCTTATGCGTGACGTACACAATGATTTTTCAAAAATACAAATATGGCAAATAAAAATTTAACAAAAAAAAAATTCAATAAAAAATTACAAAAAAATATCGAAAACATGCTTCAATGAGTTATGAATCTTTTCCCAAAAGGATTTAGAAAAATATGATTGTTTAGGTCAAAATATGGATGACGTACACGTGCATGGTATGGTAAAAAAAAAGTTACTTCTAAATAGTGGTTTTTAGAAACGCCTATTGAAAACCAATTTTTATCATCTGGGTATTGAAATAAATTACATATTTGGAAACTAGACTCCAAGTACTACATTTTATGATCAGTGACTTTTTTTAAGATTCCATCTCTAAGTGCTTCAAATTTTAAGGTCAAATGTGACAAATTCTAAAAATCAGGGAAAACACTTCCACTTTTTGGCCAAAAAGTGGACTCAACTTCTTGCACACGCCCAGTGGTTGGATTAAACAATCAATAAGTCTTCATATCCTTAAAATAGCTAACAAAAATGAATGATTGACTCTTCGTTTCCATTGTCTTACAGGGTGCTATCACAATAGTGTCACTTTTGGGACGTTGATTTTTGCCTAAAATCACTTTTTTTGGAAAAACTAATGATTTTAGCCTTCATAGGTTCCATCTAAAGGGTTTTAATTGAAGAGGGATAGATAAGACACCCTTAGATAAAACTCCCTTGGATAGAACCCCTCTAGTATTAAATCATACCCACAATTGAGTCTCCTTCGCACCTATCAAAATGCTGGCAAAAAAACACACTTACTTTACCTTTTGAGGGATAACATCATTTTGAAATGATCTTTTTCAAGATTGTAGCCCTCAAAACGAGCTTTCCAACAAGTATAGTTTTTGATATTTTTTCATTTTATCTTGTATTTAATTTTCATTTTTTACTAGACATAGGTTTTTCTCTGAACATCAAGCTCTTCGTTCTATAGAGGTGGAAAAATAGCAAACCATTGTAAAAAAAATTCAAAAAAATCCCTTTCCCTAGATATTGATATCCTTGTTTCACTAAAAAAAGAAAAAATGGATTTTGATATATACACAATAAGTTAGGTTGAACGACACACACACACATGTCCAAATTATAGTTTCAATGACTTCAAAAATTAATTAAAAATTATATATGTAACTAAAAATTATGAAAAAATATCCATTCCCTAGATATTGATGTTGAGAAGCTATATTCTAAAAATTAGAATTTTATTCTTTATAGAAAAAATTTATGTTGTATGACACAAACATTACTTTATGAAAATGTTGGTTTTCTGTTTAAAACTAGTTATTAAAGGAGATGTTGAAAGGTTCATCATAAAAAAAACATTAAAAATATATTTAGAATCTAGACACAAATTGCTACAAATCACTAGTTCGCATCATCTTAAAATTCTAAACGGTTTAACTACTATAGGTCTTAGAAGATGAAATTCAATTAAAAATATTGATGTAAATGTCCATCTTGGGAAAAAAGTGAAACACAATATTGTGATTTCACCCTACACCTAACATTTGGTATGAATTCCCAACCCTCACTACCAAAGACCTTAAAGAAGAAAACAACAAGATTAATATTGGACCAAGCCCTCTCTCGAGTTTTGAGTTGCCTTATGGGGAGCACAATTCTTAATATAGTTGGCACAATTGACTAATTCAACCCAAAAATATGGGGCCACAAACTATGAATAAAGCATACAATTTGTCATCTCCCTTGGTGATATTTTTTTCTTTCACTGACTTGATTCTGTTAAGAAGTGTAGGGAACTAAATATTGATGATGTATGTCATGCTCAATGTAATAACCCTAAAAGGCTTGGTTCACATATTCCTCCCATTATCTATATGTATCCACCAAAAAAAAGAACCTAATTGCTTCTCCATGAACACCCTACTTGAAAGTGGTGAAGACATCAGTCTTGTACTTAAGAAGGTACACCCATATGTAAAAATTAATTATCAAAAATAGGTTAGCACATACTTGGCTTCTAAAAAAATGGAGTTGGAAATGATATGATCTCACTATGTACCAACTCAAGTAAGGATGTAGCAAGATGATCCTTACACTTTATTAAAGGTTCTTGATGATGTTGTCAAGGACACAACATTAACAAGCTCCCTAAGTGTATGAAACCTTAAGAAGACTAAGTACAATATCCTATGTACTCAACTATTGAAAACCTATAATTAAGGTGTCTAAATCTCTCATGCCAAAGTCTACTCAAAGAATCTATAAGGAAAATGTGTGATGATCCACAAGATGAGAAAACAAAGATTTGAGTTTTGCCCAAAATTCTTCAATTGAAGGAAAGATGTTAAGGGATAAAATTGTCAATTCAACATCCAATTGAAGGGTACAAAATTCATTAACTATACCAAATAAATCATTCAACTTGTCCCACATTTGTTTAGGTGATGCACATTTATATGATGGAATTGGAGATTATCACACATGCAAGCCAATGATTCCAATTACTTCATCTAGCTTATTCCAATATAAAAATTGTTCATATTCCCTTATAAATTGCATTGGTTGTTCACTTAACATTTGTCATAAACCCTTAGATTGAAGAAATTGATGTAGTTTGAACTTCCAAGTGTAATAGTTGTGTGGAGTTGGGAGATTGATTTTATAACCTATGGTGAAAATGCACAAAGAGGCACTTGAAATTGTGTGTTACAAACCCCCCAAATCAAATGATTATTGTTATAAAAGTAGGTCCCCAAGAAAAAATTAATGTATGTTGATTATAATTTTTGCAACTTTGAAAGCCTAAATTGACTGTTTATAACATGGTGAATTTATATTTTTTTAGAAAGAGAATTATCAAGGTTGTAGGAATACATACAAAAATAGTGTACTATTGAATTTGGAGGATAAAAAAAGTGAAAAATAACACAGTTCCAAAGTTACAATTCAATCTAAAAGTCTAAATTTCTATACAATTGGTTTGGATTCTAGAAGTCCACAAAAAATAAGAGTCTTGCATAGTCGTAACAAAGTCTAGAAGTCTACAACAATTCAAACTTCAAATTATTTGCATATGGTTTGGACTTCAGAGTTTGCTTGTATATTGGAGTATTTCAAACTTTGAGGTTTCGATGCAATTTGAACTTTGAAGTCTTCTTGCAATTCAAACTTCAAAGTCTAATTATAGGTTGGACTTCAAAGTCTACTTGTAGTATAAGACCATGGAGTTTCTAAGCAATTTGGACCTTAGTTGGTGGTATAGTTACAATTTGGAGTCTGGGTTCGAAAAACCTCTTAGTAACACAAAAAACAAGGGTTAGTGGTGAGATAAGGGTTGGGATGCAAATGCAATCAAAACCTAATGGCATAGAGGCTAAGGGATATGATGCAAACACAATAAAAAACCCAAACATAAGAACCATAAGTTGATTTCATGCCAAAATTATAATCAACAACAAAAGATTTGAGGAAAACCCTATAGCAAACATGAAACTATGAGTAGCGGTATAGAATAATATTCAATGCAAACCTTGCAACAAATGAAAATCTAAGTAGTGCAGAAGAATCAATGCAAACCCTTACAGAAATTTGAGCAACGATATATAATTTCAATAGTAGAAAACCAAAAATAATCTCCAAAAATACACTAGTTCAATTGCTACAAAATATAAATTTTCTAAAACAAATTGTTTGTATGTGTACAACAATATGGAATCCATACAGTGCAAGTAAAGGAAAAAAATCTCATATGCCAAAATAGATAAAATGTCAAAGATTTTTTTGTTTTCTTTTGCCTTCTAGATTCAATGATATGTTCGTTTGGCTCTAACATGCCCCATAATAGGGCTAAGTATAGAATATAATAAAAATTAAGAAAGGATTTGCTAATTGTGAATTTAATACCATGTTGGGGCAGCAATATAATAAATGCAAAAACCAATAACTTCTACAAATGACAATGCACACAATAATGTCAAAGACTATCATAAAAGTGAATAATAAAATATAATAAACTTTTTATATATGTAAGACAAGGAGGAAGAAGGAAGGTAGAAGTAAACAACTGACTAATCTTGCAAAAGATGAGATACATGTGGAACACTTTGTATGAGTGTGAGAATGTGTAAAGTCCCTATAAGATGAGACAAAAATATAAAACATCTTTCAAGTGAGCTTAAGTGTAATGTGGATAGGTCTACTAAGTAAAAATAAACATGATAAATATAGCTACTTTTCACACTAATAATTGAATACCATTGAAAAATACTTGTGAAACCCTACAAATGACAATGATTAATGTCTAAACTTGTTACTCCCACTTTAGAAAAAAAATTTAATATTAAGGACAAATGAAGAATGGAGAACAATTAATGAGTATATATCATCTATTTTTTATACCTTTGATTTTCTTTGTGTGTCATTATGTTTGTCCTTGAGTTTCATTTGTCCATTGTTTTCAAAAATCATGTTTATTCGAGAAAAGGCATGTCTTTCAATAGTTCTAAATCAAAACTTGAGTTTCATTTGTCCATTATTTTCAAAAATCATGTTTATTTGAAAAAAGGCATGTCTTTCAATAGCTTGTGCACAAGTTCAAAATGAAAACCCAATTGACCCTACCCTTAAGACATGCTTTTATATAAACAATCAACTTTTAGTTTTTAAAATCATCTCTCTTCTCATAAGGGTGCACTTTTTATATATATATTTTGTTTGGAAAATCTTTATTTATCCTCCTCTAGGCATGAGGGTGCACTTTTTATATATTTACTTTTGTTTGGAAATTTTTTATTTATCCTCCTCTAGACGATGCACCCTTGTATTGTGATGCAAACTTTACCTTATCAAAACTCACTTTCTTAACCAATGGACTGCATCTATTATTAAGGAACTCTAACTTTTTGATTAACCATTTTATGTTTTCTATTAAAGGGCATGCCCCTAACAACGTGACAAGAATTTTGTCCTTAAGCACAAAGCTTGTTCTTACCTTATGTGAGATGCACTCATGCACTACCATGCATTTTTTTTACTTAGTACTTTCATGTCCTCTTCTCTCTTGCATGCACCAATGTAGTATACTGCAATTTGGTCTAGTGAAATATATTTTCTTAATTATAAGTTAAGATTTCAATCTCCTCAAAGTTTCTCATCACACTATGTTGCACATTCATACATAGGCAAGAAACTTTTCATTTTGAAATTGTGTTGTTCTTCATGTTGGCATTTCTATCTCTATGGTGCTATGATGGTTGCCTACTTTGGAAACATGAACATATTATCCTTCAATTAGGCATGTATTTTTGTATTGCCTTGCAACTTTTGTGTTTTGAAGTTGGACTTGCCTTAAGACAAGCACACACTCATCTATTAGCTAGCCATTTTACTTTGAGTTTTATTTTCCCCTTAACAAGAGTGTGCACCACTATATTTGGCTAACATGTCTTATGATGTGAAAACTTGTCATTCATGCATCTCTTTACTTAGATGTGTGTCCATATATTGAGTGACATTATAGAAAAATTAACTTTCATACACCTCTTTACATAGGCACATGTTTTTACATTGGTCTACAACTTTTCAAATTTGAATTTAACTCACCTCTTTGGAGTGGCACACACCATTGCTTTGGTAAACATTTTTTCAAATTTTAACTTGTGTTCTTCTATGGCCAAACATGCGCACTACACTGTTAATTTTTTTTTTTACTAATATTTTTTTGGACAATATTTTTTTTTCTTTTTTTCCTTGTCCAATCTTTGATATTTGTCTCATTAGATGTGTTGGAAAGCCTCATTTCATTGACCTTGCAAAAAAACCGACTAGAGACATTTTAAACAACAAAAATGACATTAATGCTCATAACAAAAGTTCACGTATGACTTAGAAAAAGAATAATTTTAAGAATTTGACTATAAAATTATAAATTAAAAAATTCATGGATACAATAGATATCTCTCAACATATTTTAGATAAATGCATTAAAGATTTGGCATGATAAAATTGTAAGAATTTGTATTTAACCTTTAACATGACTTCACTAGATTTTAAACATAATAAAATTAGCTTCTTATTAGTACTTGTCATTCGATACTATTGCAATCAATTTTGTTTTTATTGTTTAATTAGTTATTAATAAGTTAATTTTGAACAAATTAGATGCAATAATTTTTTTTCTCTTAAAAGAATCTAATATCCTTAAAGTTAACATAGAAAATATTTAACTTTATAAATTTTAGAAATTATTTTTTTGTCAAAATGATTGTTTAAAAGTTTTAGGTGTTAAGAGCAGATTTTTAGGAAGTATAAACATAAACATTTTTTTGTCATTCTTTTAAGCATTTTTTTTCCAACAACTATTGCAATCATGATCGTTATAATTCTTTAATTTCTTTTGCATAATAATAAACACTTTCAATAGATATCTGATTGTGAATTATTAACTGAGTGTGTCTGGTGCGACACACCCTCCTATACCACAAAGATGGTGGAGAGACTAGACCTCATGGCCTCTTGCCTGCAAAGGATGCTTTAGCCAATCGAGCTAAGCCCACTACCCCAAATTATATTAATATTAATATTTTTTACATATTTTAAAAATTTATTAATATTATTTATTTTTTATATAAAGAAACCATACTTTATAAATAGGATATTAATATAATTTTAAAGAATATTATAATAATTATTATAATTATTAATTGACTATTTTTTAAATTTCACATTATAATTAATATTTTTATTTATTTTTAAATGACATTAGATTTTTTTTAATTTCTTACAAACATAATATAATACTTATCTTTATGAAATTGGAATACAAATATTTAAAAATTTACTAAAATTTCTAATTAACTTTTGATTTCTAATATTTATTAACTTATTTTTTATATAATACTTATATTTAAATAATTATTAAGAAGAATTAATTTTTATTATTTATCAATAAATAATTATTTTTTACTAGTATTTTATCATAATATTACTTTCAAATGATAATAACGTTTTTTAAAATCTTAAAATTTATTGTTACATTTTATTACAAATTAACTCTTATATCTTATTATTATATATGATTAGTACTAATAATGTTAACCACTTCATATTTTTAATTTTACTATATTTTTATGAATATTCTCAACATAATTTTACTAATCTATTGTTATTTTATTATCAATTTTAATATTTAAAGTAAATACATTGTTAATAAAAATATTAAAAATTTAAATTGAAACTTGTTTTCTCTTTGTTTGTTTGTTTGTATTTAGTAGGATTTGATGGTGTAATGTTTCTACAAGATTTTAAAATTTTTAATATAATGTTTACATTGAGAAATTGTGAAGTAACAATCATCATGTAAAAAATCCATATTAATAACAATTTTATTTTTGAATAGTTTTTTATAACCTACTTAAAAAAAAATTACTTAAAAATATTTTATTTGCCATCAAACTCAAAATCAACCAATCAAATTACAAAAGTTCTTGAAAAAAGTATCATTTGTATTTTGATAAGCAAACTCAACTTCAACTATGTCACTCATAATTATATCTAATATGAATCAAACTTGGAATCAAGGTCAACCCTAACTATAATATTCACAAACTTCAATAATTTGTTGATCTCAAACTATTATGTAGCCTACCTTTAAATTATTGTAATGACTCATCCATCAACTACACAACAAATACTTGTAGTACATTCCTACAAAATACTTGTCACTATGTGACTACAATACATATGACTCAGAAGAATTTATTATTTCAAACTATTATCTAACTTGCCTCTAAATTGATATTCCACAAATAATTTATCCAATTATTGCAATATTAAATAGGCAAGTACTCGCGATTAGTGGCATTTGTTTCAAATAAACTGTGTTTACCCTAAGTCATATACTAAAAAAAGCTGCACATACTAGCACTTGCACCCAATGGGGGTTCAAGGAAGACACCGATAGGAAAATAAAGAAGAAGCATCAATGAATTGTTTTAATACGCAGTTGGTGGCAGTAAAATATATCTGTATAAAGGCATGCATTGTACAGTACAAGTAACTTCCATGAACTTCAAATAGCTTTCACCACTTCGAGAAGAATATATTTTGTGCTTT
Organism: Sequoia sempervirens; assembly: GCA_007258455.2. Lineage (NCBI taxonomy): Eukaryota > Viridiplantae > Streptophyta > Pinopsida > Cupressales > Cupressaceae > Sequoia > Sequoia sempervirens. The sequence continues at coordinate 13,314 of VDFB02261562.1, read as the reverse complement.
CACTCTATTCATAATCATTTATGAAGGAAAATGCTTACATTGTTTTGATAACCAAACAATATTAAAACCATCAATACCCATAATCTTATACACATTATCTCTAGGGGAATATGTATAATATAATTATGTTTGAATGCAAAAATACAACGATGGAATAAATGGTCACCATCTCATAAAGGGTAGAATACAAGTATCAAGTAAATGGTCAAGATTAATAATTACAAATAACTTGTGCAACCAATCTTTGCCGACTTGTTTCTCTCACATATCCTCCTAATTTAATTATTATTTTTATATATGTATAAACCCTATTTCTAATTATTTAAAGGTGAAAGTATTTATATCATATTGATCATTTATCTTAAGATTAATAATCATAAGTTTAAGCATATTATTTTAAGATGGAAAAGAAAGTTTTACATCTATAATATTAATAATATCTCTTTGACTATAATCAAATTGCTATCAAATAGATAAATTTTTTAATATATTGAAAAGAATGAATCTCAAGTTAGATTTCTTAATTAATTTATTATTTAAATTATTTAAATACTAAGTTTTTAAAATTTATATAAAATTCTAGAATAGTTTTTTATCTCCATTTCATGATGGATCATGCTCTATTTTATATTTAAATATAGTAGCACTCCGTCACAACTCATCATTTATGTAAATTTTCAACTAAAAATACTTTCTTATATTAAAATTTCAATACCAATTTTTACAATAAAAATAATTTAAACAAGTTCCTACAAACTAAATTGGACATATTTAAATGATAACTCAACAACTATAAACTGAAAAAAAAATCCACAGCAAACAATGTTAATGGACATCACAAACTCAAAACAACTTTTCAACATGAGTTAATTTAATTTGTGATAGGATCCCTAAACTATAACAAAAATTGGAACCATCATCCATTTCAACAAAGCAAATTTAGATAGAATGCATGTACAACAACAATAGGTGAGCAAGTCTTTCTCCTGAGGTCTCACTTTCGGTCTCTCAAACCTTTTAACAGTAAGAAAGCACAAATTTTCCTTGCATCTACTTGTTCATCCAGGTTGTTCCTTTTCTGGGTATAATTGTCATACCATTCATTCAAAATGCACTAATTTCTACTTTGTGAGATTGCATCTACTCTAGTGAGTGGATATCTAAAACATTTAAGTTTATTATATAAGCAATACAACCAACTAATATTTAAGCCATATTAAGGTCAAATTTACCAACAGCGGGAGAATTGTTTTTCAAATGCCAAAAGCTTGTATCTTGCATAAGGCATGCTTTAACCAATTCCCTTTACTTTCAATATAAATGGCACGACAAGTCTTCAGAGCACAACATGATTCTAGAGGACAGCAAAATCACAAGCATATCTATTAATTAGAGCAAAGGTGTAACGAGAATCACAAAACCTTAATAGGAAACAAATTTTTAACTCTTATTTCTATTCACCAATACAATGCAGATTAATGACCTCCATCAATATAGCGAAAGATGAAGTACAGACAAGAGTTGCAACTTACTCTGTTGGCTAAAAAGTGTTAGGGAAAAGGAGAACTCAGTGCCATGTTTTGCTTTAAAAATGTGTGAAAATTGCAAACTAAGGGAGGAGAAAAGGAGGCTGCGTGGGAGAAGAGAGAGAAGTGTGTAGGAAAGTTGGGAAAGTGAGGCACCAAGGGGAGAGGTCGAGTCTGAAATGGAAGACAGACAAATTTTTACATTGATGGAATACAAATACGGATTGGGATGTTTGTACAGTTGCAACAAGAATGAGAGAATTGGCACAGGAAATTCAAGGGTATGGATATCCATACTCATCAAGGATTTTCACTTATTACAGAGGCAAAGTAGGGGTAGAATTCAGGCTAAACTACAACCACACAATTGACTCACTTTTGTACAATTGGTTGAATTAAGGCACTGCCTACACCAGCATAAGGCATTTGATTATACCCTAAAATAGTATTATAAGAATCTAATACTCTTTTAGGGTATATATACATTGCACCTGAAGCTTATAAAAATTGGACATTGAGATGTTTTATTTTGCTGAACCTTGGTGAGAATTTGTAGGATTGGGCATACTTGAATCAACCCATTTTAAGTTAGTGAGCCTTCAACCACGTCGATTAATTAGTCAATGTGCAACTTTTAAGAATCCAGGCAAAAAATCAATTAATTTTTTAACAACAAACTAATATTTTGACAACAACAAATTCACAGCTTAGCAATAAACATATAATTGATTTGGGATCCTTGTATTTTTCTTGTTAGTTTACTTTCCAATTTTTTCTTATAAACGGAATAACTTAATTTCCTATCGGCATACCCCTTGAACCTCCTGTAGGTTCAAAAATGGGGCTTTGGAACAGGGTATGGATATCCATCAAAGCATAATCATGCTAAATGTGCTATGCCTTTCTCTTTGTGTCTTGCTGCCATTCAAAACAATCAGGCCTATTTTAATTCAAATCTGAATGTAATTTTTTGTTTAATTTCTTTAAAGATATAGACAGAAAGATAGAGCGGCTACTCTAGAAAAAAAGGCAGATCAATACCCAACAACATAAGTAGCACCTATTGAACCAGCAAAGTCAGCATCATATCCAACCACATACAAAGGGAGTAGAAATCATAAGGCGAGGGAACAAAAGGGATAAGCCTGGTATTAACCTTGAATCAAGTCTTACTCTGCATAGTTATAGAACTATTCAGGAGCTTAGACAAGAACTCTGTCATTCCAATTCTACCATATGTCATCCAAAGCTGAGATAGATTAGATTTTGGAGTAACAAATATTGTGAGCTTTTTAAAACTTTATTACAATCAAAATGAAAGGGGAGCATATGTTTTATATTGAGTTTTTTAGGCTGTATTAGTAAACTGGATTTGTTTCAGCACATATTCAAACCTAAATGGAGAGATTTCTGAGTAACAATTAGAATGAAAACCAGTGTCAGTTTTATATTACAAAAAATTTAGTCATTATTACTGAACTAATTGTTAGTTTTTAGATCAGAAATGTCAACAAGTAGAAAACACAACACAATGAACAATGAACATAGTAATTACCCTGGGAAAACCCTCCTACTCGAGGGAGAAAAACCCAACAACAATATACTCTTATAAATCAGAAGAAAAGTGCAGAAAACTGCATACAAGTTAGGCCCTAGATAAGCCCAAGTCTAATACAATGAATGGAGACACTTCTCCTTGAAGCGAAATACAAATGATGACACTTCTTGTAAAAATTAGATCTGCTGCTAGGAGGTGAACTGTTGCTATTGCTGAAGATGTGAATTGGAGAGTGAATGACTTGATGATAAAATGAGAGGACTCCATCCTCTATAAATACCAAACTAGGTAGCCTTCTCTCTAGGGCCGACCTAGAAAAAATATATTTTATTTATAAAAGATGAAGGCCGACTTGCCTTGAGCAAGATATATAATTAGGAGAAAATATCTCCCACCGCTACAACACTAACACTCCCGCTTAGCTAGGGAGGTATTTTCCAGATATCCTTGTCATGGAGTCTCTCAACATGACGCCCACAATGGCTACACCCATTTGTGGAAAAACCACATCTCAATCTCAGAGATGTATAAGAGTTCATCATGGAGTCTCTCAACATGATGTCCACAATGGCTACACCCATTTGTGGAAAACACATCTCAGTCTCAGAGATGTACAAAGATTCATCACGGAGTCTCTCAACATGATGTCATCATGGAGTCTCTCAACATGACGTCCACAATGGCTACTCCCATGTGTGGAAAGAAACACATCTCAGTCTCAGAGATGTACAAGGGTTTATCACAGAGTCTCTCAATGTGATGTTGTCATGGAGTCTCTCAACATGACGTCCACAATGGCTACTCCCATGTGTGGAAAGAAAAACATCTTAGTCTCAGAGATGTACAAGGGTTCATCATGGAGTCTCTCAACGTGATGTCATCATGGAGTCTCTCAACATGACATCTCATCTCAGTTTCAGAGATGAACAAGGGCTTGCACCTCATATTTCTCCGTCTCAAAGAAATATACACTACAAGGGCTTTCACCTCATATTTCTCCGTTTCAGAGAAATATACATTACAAGGGCTTTCACCTCATATTTCTCCGTCTCAGAGAAATATACATTACAACAAATCTTCATGATGATGTGACTCCCTCTGAAGCTCCAAGTACTTGCATCAACCTCTTGACCTCCTCGTCCAAGATTGCCTGCAATGCTTGCTTTGAGGAACGGTTTCCAACGCACACCTCCGACACTATTGACTTGCGAGAGTTTAGGACTGTCCTTCTTGACCTCATCCCAGATCACCCTATTCTGAATAGGTTTGCGGAGCTACCAATGTCAAATCCAGATTGACTATCTTGTGCAATTCTATTCTTTGCAGCTGGAGAGGTCTTCCAAGGACTTTAGCACCTGTCCTTGCAACCCTGCAACCCACTTAGCTGACACCTTCACTTCTTCTTAGTGAGTCACAGAACTCCCTCTTGATCCCTGCCTCAGAGATTGCAAAGAAATCCTCTGGAAGTGAACTCCCCTCCATTGACTGATCTCAGAACCTTAATCCTTTTCCCGGACATGCTCTCAACTCATACCTTGAATTCTCAGAATTTAACTCCTTCTGAATGTCATTTCCTCCTCTTCGAAGTAGCTGATCGCAATGACAACTTGTATAGGTTCTTCGTTGTTTAGTGTATTCATCTTTCTCAATCTTCTTTGTTGATGCAAACTCTCCATCCAAGGCTGACCCAACCTTGTTCCCTCGAGAGATGTTTTTAGTGAAGAATCATGAGAGTTATGCGCCACCAACTCAGACCCAAAGCTGCAAGCTATGTCTCCATGTTTGTTCATTTCTTCAGCCGGCATGACTTCCTCACAGGATGCATCAAGCTTTTCCTCCCTTGAATTCCTTATGCAATCTCTCATCATCCTTTTGCTCCTCGATCCATCCTGGAAGCATCTTAGAGAGATGAATAATAGTTCATAGAATCAAACTACCCTGAAGAGAAATATACATACCAATGCTAGAAGCATACAGGATTCACTATTCCCAATGTTATTGCATGAATTATTATTAACTACATAAAATTCATGATCATTATTCAAGGTACAAACATAAAATACTTATCTCTTTATGTTGGTCAATTCTACAGATGCAGTCAAATGCTTGTCTTGCAGTCTCTTCCCAACTGTTAAATATTTTCTCTTTTGTTTGTTTTGGATTTGTATGAAGTTGGTGATGCATAAGACCTCCAAATACTTCTAACTAAATGTGCAAGTGCAATATCTCTCGGAAGCATCGACCCCTTCATTGTTCATGCTCGAATAACAACAGATGTCATCCTTTGTTCCTTAAATAAGGTTGGGCCTCAAGTGACGTCTTTCCTTTATTGATTTATCGACACTTCTTTGTCTTTTCTTGCCTTGAGTACAACCCATGTAGCCAAAGCTCGATGGCTAGGTATACCCTATGTTTGTTGCAATACAACTTTTAGGTCTGCAAAAATTCGCTTCAGTATCTACACTTAAATCTGCTAGAAATCACCCTTTAGGTCTTCAAAAATTCGCCTTCAAGATTGCTCTTCAAAATACCTTAGATCTACTTCTAAGGTATGCTCAAACGATGGAATGATATTTAATGAAGAATTGCTTGGACAAATCTGATCAAATCTAAACCCACTCTAATACCATGTTAGTTTTTAGATCAGAAATGTCAACAAGTAGAAAATACAACACAATGAACAATGAACACAGTGATTACCCTGGGAAAACCCTCCTACTCGAGGGAGAAAAACCCAACAACAATATACTCTTATAAATCGGAAGAAAAGTGCAAAAAACTGCATACAAATTAGGCCCTAGACAAGGCCAAGTCTAATACAATGAATGGAGACACATCTCCTTGAAGCGAAATACAAATGATGACACTTCTTGTAAAAATCAGATTTGCTGCTAGGAGGCGAATTGCTACTGCTGCTGAAGATGTGAATTGGAGAGTGAATGACTTGATGATAAAATGAGAGGACTCCATCCTCTATAAATACCAAACTAGGCAGCCTTCTCTCTAGGGCTGACCTAGAACAAATATATTTTATTTATAAAAGATGAAGGCCGACCTGCTTTGAGCAAGATATAATTAGGAGAAAATATATCCCACCGCTAAAACACTAACACTAATTTGATTGGAAGGCTGGCATGAGTTTTATTTTCGAGATTATTGAACCATTATTAGAAGACTACATTTCAACCATATATCATTCAAAGCTTAGATAGATTAGATTTTGGAGTAACAATCAAAATGGAAGACTTTCATAGTGTGAGCTTTTAAACTTTATTAATAGAATAATCAAAATGAAATGGAAGCATATGTATTATATTCTGAATTCTTTTAGAGTGTATAGTAAACTGGATTTATTTCAGTACAGATTCAAGCCTAAATGGAGAGATTTTTGAGTAACAATTAGAATGAAAACCAGTATGAGTTATATGTTACAAAAGTTTAAGGCATTATTACTGAACTAATTAGATTGGAAGGCTGGCATAGAAAATGCATACCAGGATTCACATTTATCGTAAGTGTATATTGAAGGATAAAACTAATTCACAAGCAACAAAAGTTTAACTATGCATTTTTACCATTCGCCCTAATATCATTAACATTGGAAATTTTTACCATTTTACTAGTTACCCTGAAATAACAAAATAAAAATTTAAATCTATTAACTATATTTTAATGAAAGCAATGAAATCTCTTTGCAACAATTGCTTATAAATAGACACGGATTGCTTCCAAAATATTCATCTACTCATTGTGAAACAAAAATCATTTGTGTGATTTGCGATCAAACAGAAAGCATGGAGAAAGCGTTGGATTCCTAGGTGATGGAGAACAAAGAAAGGCTAAAATTTGCATCGTTGGAGGTGGCACTAATCGATGAGAAGGGCGCGGAGTTTAAAGGGCAAGGAGGCCAAAGATTCCAACTTTCAGTGCCTGCTGCTCTTTTTATTGCTGATGATCATGACGATGCTTGTGATTTTTTTTTCGCTTATAACCTTGGAAAACAAGAGCTCTGGAAGTGGCTATGAATCATATAATCAACACATTTGTAGAGGGGCAACAGGGTCGAGAGGGAGAAATTGGCTCTAATTAAAAACATCAACTGAAAAGGGAAAATAAAACTAACTGAAACCATGGCAAGTGACTTACCTCAAGCGTAAATTGGACACCAAATCTTCCTAGGCGGCGGCGGTGGACAGCAAAAATGAGCCTCAAACCAAATTTTATTGTGAACTGATGAACAACACAATCTATTTATAGGCAGAGGCGGTGATGGAGGGCGGGTGATCTTCCTGACATAGAAGATATCTGATTGATTTAGTCTTAATGAGATTAGACTGAAGAAATGATATGCATGGTGGAGTGTTTGGACGGTGGAGTGTTTGAACTGCATTTGCATTCAATGAGGGCACTGCCTTGGCTCCACGTCCTCCTTGCTCATCTTCAAAAGTAACCTTAGACCATTAAAGACAATCATTGTCTCCTTGTTTTGTGCATAGCCCACAATCATACCTGCAGACAGAGGTGATCAAGTCATTATATGTTGGCTGAGACAGCAACTACAGTAATTAATGACGAGATTATCAATTTTTAACCTACTTCTGGTCGCAGACCATTGAAGACGAGTAGCCCCCAAATGTGGCATCCCAAGTTCGATGGCATGATGGTAAGCAATGACCTAATACCTCATTGATAGCCATACGATCACTCCAGATTGCGTGGTTAACTTAATCAGGTGGTTTATTGGTCTGTGAAGTTGTTTGCAGGCCATGTGAGATAGGATTGCCGATGGTCTATGGACTGGCAAGTCCACAATTAAAAGCCTATCGGCTAAAAATAACCTAGATTGTGCATGCAAATTTTCTGAACTTAAAGACATGTTTTGGCTTGTCTCACGACACAGAACTTCTCTACAATGGTGTATGACATCATCATTAGTCTCTCTTAAATTTCATTAATGGTGTATATAAAATATCTTAGATTGCGCAATCTAAGTCTCTAAAATAAGGGGGCGGTGGAGACAGAATGGCACTTTGTCATGGAAAGCACAGCTTATGAAGATATCCATAATCAGTACGCAAATAGTTTGGGTGTGGACAATATGCAGCAGTTATCTAAGGAGGATAAGATCAACCAGACGGCCAGCCTTCTAGTCAAAATTAATAGTAGAAGATCCGACTTGGAAAAGAGCATGAAAACAAATTAAGTTGTTTGTCTCGGTCCCATAGACTGTTTAGTCTCGTGGACGTCATTAAAATCTTTCATTTCATTTCATTTTTATCTCTATACGGTTAAAATTAACATGCACCCACTTTGCTACACTGGTTCACCATTCCCTTCATGATTAGCATTTTGCCTCTACTCTATTTGCTCTTTACATGGAGTGACGTAAAACTACATTAAAGTTGCCCATTATACTAACAAGATATAAGCCATGACTACAGATTTGGGAATATTTCTTCATGTCCCAGACGTATGCTCAATGTGCCCTTTTGTTCCTGTTCATGTTTAAAACTAGCACAACAAGATGATGGTTGTCCTTGCCCTCATAACAACCTGTCAAAGTAATGTATACACAAAATTTGATGCTATTGAATTAATATACAAGTAGGAAAGGGTGAAAATGGAACAAACACTAATGCCAAGGATAACTTATCATTTCTTTTCCTTCTGATACTTTAAGATTCAACCAAACGAAAATTCCATTAACAACAAGAGAATAATAATGCACTGTGAAAACGCGAAATATATAAACTTAACAACAATTTTCAAAGGCAGTTTTTTTTCCTTTTTAAATGAACCCGGAATCATCTAGAAAGCCCTGTAGCAGCAATGGGAAAATTATTTACTGAAATAAACAAGGATTTCACTCGTCACAAATTCGTCATACAAACAAACAATGGCACAAAAACATATTAATTACAAAGAAAGAAAAATTATCTGGGGTAAATAGTACAACTTTTTACAAACAGGTGGCAATATCCAAAATAAAAACATAGTATCTAATAGCATAGCAACATAAATGGTAATTTTATAATCACCAAGCAAACACATACATCTAAAGGCTTGCAAACCATCAGATACCATGGCCTTCAAATGCCAGCGAACGTAATTACTTTATAACTAAATTATGACTAGCTCTTTGCATGTCCATGTTAATAATTGTTTTTAAACACCTTATATGCCATGTGCATGACTTTTACATTTAAAAAGGCAGTCAGTATGTCAAAAACTGAAAGTGACAAAAAAAACTACTAACACCTTCCTTTCTAATTACTGAACCAAAGTCTCTTTTCTTTTTCAGTTCAATAACTAACTTTATAAACCTGGCCATGACTTCTCGCACAGCTTGAAGACTAGATGATTCCCTCCCTAAGTAACAATGATATAATATGATCTAATATTGGCCATTAGTTCAGAATAGGTGGTAGGATCGCCACCTTCAAGTTTCCATATTCAGGCATCAGACCCTTAAAAAGTTACCGAGTATAAATTTTTCAAGGGACATAGTCAACAGTTTTAACAACTTTTATTTTTAAGTCAATATTGAATACTTTGATTTTTCTAATAATGTTATTAATGTACACATCCAATTGGATCTCGGTGTCTGTAGTAATGTGCACTTTTTATGCTATCATGTTAAACTTTTCCCAGTTCAACGAGATTACTCAGTGACAACTACTTCCTAATAACATTTTAGTAATCTGTATATCCAATATGGAATCATGAACCAACTAGTGTACATTTATAAATTATAATCTACATTCAAACACTCTAAATGCAAAGGATTAAAATTGTACAATGGTCACAAAGGATCTAAAAAGAGACAATTGTAAACTTAGTTTCACAGCTCACAACGAAACATGTTATATGCTAGTGGATAATTTCTATTTTCCAAATCAACAATCCTGGGTAAGTTGGCCAGAAATGAATCCGTGCCATCAATAACCATGCATCGTGTGAAGGAAATGTAGCTTTATTATACAAATTGTAAAATACAAGTCAAGGGCAAGTTCCTAACTTGTTTTTTTTATGGAAACCAACTAAACATCCAAAGAAGAGATTGACATATTGGATGCGTGGGCTGATGCAAAGACAAATGATCCAAATGTGACCGTATTGTATAAAGAACATTAGCAGTAGGCCTAACCGTGAGACTCAATCCATTCTGATTATTATAAAAATGAAAAAGACTGACAATAATTGCATGCTATAATCCAAATCTTGGCAGTCAATTGCTAAAGGCCGATATATTCCCCATTTAAGATATCATTATTTATGTTACTGAAAAATAACTTTTGTTATTCAACCATACGAAATTTTGCAGAAACATAAGAACATGGTGAGGTTTGTAAGTTCTAGTGAAAAACAAATTGGATGGGCCAATAAAAGGAAAAACATTAACATCAAACAAAATTTGAACAAGAGTTTTATAGGGAACAACTTATGAAAAAGTTCCCGGAGAGGGTTTCCTGCCGGAAAATAAATTTGAGATATGAGCAAGTGAATATCCATCAAGTCAAATTACATTTACAACTTGCTTTTTGTGCTATTGGCTTATGCACGTAGCTATTCTACACATGCATTGCTTTGAAATTCATTGCATGTGCAATGAACTGATTAGCGCTTGCCTCTTAAGTTTTGTTGAATATTCTCCTCAACTCTTGTAAATGCATCTGTGAGTATATCAATGCTCCAGTCCTTGACATCATCCTGTTATAATATGGAATAATTAGGTAATAGACAGCACAGTAATAAGAAAGAAAGAAGGAAAACTATCAATGTTCACAAACAACCAAAAATGATCAATGTGACTCAAAGTTCAATCAGTTTTCCCATCCTTTCAAAAAGAAGGAAATTGATAAATATTATATTAGCAGAAAAACCAAGGTACAAACATCATTGGCCTGATACAACAAAAGGCAAGCACAGAAAGATGATCAGAAGACATTGGCACGATACCTCATAAGGGCTGAGCCCAGATGTAATCCAACAAAGGAAAACTATCAAACCCACTTGATCCTATTAATGTCTTTGATATGATTTATCCTGGCACACTTCAATTTTCTACTGATAGTATGTATAACAATAAATATGCAACTAGCCTGCACTATTTACAATTTTATAAATTTCACAACAGCAATATCCTAGATAGTAAATCTGCTATGAAAGTGATGAGGCAATTCATGCTGTTTTAAATTTGGAAGGACAACTTATCAGACATTAAACAGGATTATGAGCAATTCCAAGGGTGAAGTTACACGGTACTTTCCTCATTTGCAAGTTGTCCAGATTCCAAATTATAGTAGCATTACTTGTAATTGGGATTGACTGAGCAAATCAAAAGTATAAATCGAATTACATTACTCAGAATTAGATTGGGAACTAGAAATGCTGAATCATTTATAAAAAAAGGCAAAAAGATGCTGTTTTTGTTATTTCAAACGCAATAAAATGAAAAAACACTGCTTTTTCATCTTATGTAGCCCAAAACAGCTTTTTTTTTTTTTTGTGCAGAGCAGGGTTGATGGGCAGCACCCCTTGAGGTAAAACAACTAAGGCCCTTGAGGCCACAGGAACCTTCATATTGCATGTCATTTTTTGCAATCTACCACGTTTAACCAAGCTCCAAATCCTTCAACAAATGTGGTGTTGAGGCCATGGGGCAATACTTAGAATCTAACAATCATGACATTTCAATAAATTAGGATTAATAACTTCTCAAAAATTGTGCCCAATTTTTCAAATATAAGTTTGAATCTTTGCAGTGTACCTATGCTTGAGAAAACCCAGTGTAATAAAAAAAGATAAAATTGAAAAAATAAGTATTTATAGACAAAAATGAAGAAATATGTTATTTCCCATTAAATTGTCTTGAAATTGTGCCGATTTTTTTTTTAAAAATCGGCAATCTGATTTGCCTCAGCTTCCAGTTCACAATTAATTAAGATTTTATACTGATTTCTGCTTCTTTGGCCAAATACAATTACCATCATTGGAGTTGTTGGCTTAGAGTGTATCCATCCAAGCAGGTTCTCTTACAGTTGTAGCTTAGAACATCCCGCTTGAGTAGCTTATGCTTTGAGTTGAGGACTGAGGTGCCTACTCCTGGGATTTAATTCAGCAATCCAACTTTTAGCATTCTTTGAAAGTAGGAAATGAAAAACTTAAAGATGGGACAAAGTCTAGTTCTAAGTTGTATTGGATGGAGTACCAGCATCCCCATTAAGGATCGTGAAAAAGCCACCACAAGATCTTATAAAGTCCACAAAAGTAAGGCCTGGACTAAGAGGCCTTGGCTGGGTGATCCTTGGGGACACATAGAGTGACTTCCAGCAACTCTCCTAACATCCATGGTCAATGGTCCTCTCGCTAGCTTAGAGGAAGCTGATAATAGGTTTGACTGAATCTCCTAGAATGTGTGAAGGTGATATCAAACGGAAACCCATATGCCAAGGAATCCACCACAACCAGTACAATAAGAGAGGGAAAAAGGAAGTTATCATCACTCTATCTTTGTTTGTGTAGGAAGATTTAGCATCTAAAGGACATTTAATATCACCAATTATTGAAATAGGTTGGAATAATGAGATAATTATTTTGATAGTCCTCAAAGTCCCCTGCAAAGTCTAACATTTGAAGGTGTGCATAGTTGGCAGACTCGGCAAGTACTTGCCAATTTTTTAAGCCACCAAGGTACTTGAAGGAAAACTTGGTGAGTCTGATAGGAAAACATGCCAAATGTGCCGAAAATGCTGAAAAACACATTGATTTTCCCTATAAATCCAACCATGCCCCTCACACTCCTCACACAGCACTCTTGCATCCTTTTGAGCTGATTGGAAGGATTTCTAGGCAAATTTGAAGGGCAAATTTGAAGAATTTGAAGGGTAGGTTAGTAGAATAAAATATGTTTTCTTTTTTTGCAAGCATTTAAATTCATTTTGGCTGCTAGAATCTAGCATGTAGGCTAAAAACAATTCATAATTTCCTAAAACTTAGTAGTATTTTGAAATTTATTTCCAAAAAATTGGATTCATCACCCTTCTTAGTTGATTTATACTGATTTTTTTTAATGAATTCACGATTTTTTTGTATACACAAATTATTTTTCTAATTTTAACCTTTTTTTTGGGAATAAAATGATTTAGGTTATATTGAATTTATGTTGATTTATACTAATTTTAGGCTAAATTTAAGCTAATATTTTAGTATTTAAAAATTAAAATGTTC